>CAUYLG010028780.1:0-169298 GCA_963573385.1 Cacajao melanocephalus
TGATGCTCCCCTCCCTGTGTCCATGTGTTCTCATTGTTCAACACCCGCCTATGAGTAAGAACTTGGGGATTTTAAGATTGATCTCTGGGTGGCAGTATCTTATGAGTATGCTCGAGGCATTGAGTGCATCACTTTACATCCAAAATTCACTTGAGCCTCCTAATACCTTTGCGAGAGGGCATTAGTGTTACCCAATTATACAGCAGGAGAAATGGAATTTAGGGATGTAAAGTAACATGTTCTCTGTGGACAGCTTGGGAGCAGTGGAGCTGGAGTTCAAATCAGGCCTGATGGAGTCTGTGCTCTTCAGCACTATGCTAAGAACTATGCTAAGGACCATCTTCCTTCTGCTCACCAGGAAGCTTCAGCCTGAGTACTCCCTCCCACTGGAAGTAAATATCTGTTAAAATCTCAGAAAAATCTCCTTCTTCTCTTCTGTACCACCCTACATTTGTCTTTATATCCACAAGATCCATGTTTACTTAGATCTCTAATATTCTTTTTTGGGGCTTTATCTTACCTAGTTTAACACTTCACCAGATACATTAATCCATCCATTCATCCATCCATCCATCCATCCATCCATCCATCCATCCATCCATCCATTCATCTGTCCATCCATCTATCCTTTTATTCCTTCAACATCCCCTGATGAATATATATTGACTAGCCAGGCAAAGTAGCTCACACCTGTAATCCCAGCAGGTTGGGAGGCTGAGGCAGGAAGTTTGCTTAAGGCTAGGAGTTTGAGACCTGTCTGGGCAATACAGTGAGACCCCAACTCTAAATAAATAAATATAGATATAGATAGATAGATATGTCTACCACCCAGTAGACCATAGGCACTGAGTTGAGTGCTCAGAATATAATAAATGGTGAACAAAATAGTCATGATTCCTGACCTCACTGAGTTTATAGCCTAGCAGGGGAGACAGAAATCAATCAAAAAGTCACACAACTATATAACTACACATTGTGATAATTGCCATAAAGAAGTAGAAGAAGTTATAAGTACACCTAACAGGTTGTCCAGGCTTGGCCTGGGGGAGTTGGAGAGGCCTCCCAGGGGAAGTGCTGTTTAAGCTGAAAGCTGGAGGTTGAGGAGCTCCTGTTACAGCTATCACCCTCTAAGTGTGGACTAGCGATCAGGCTTTACTCTAAGCACTTTTCATGTAGTAACTCTTTGAGTCCTCAACACAGCCCTGCCTATCATTTTCCAGAACTCATTCTCTTAAGCACACTCCACTGCTTCCCATATAGGTGGAGAAGAGGGGACAAATACTCCACAGCAGGTGCACAGGAGTTTGAGGCTAGAGCACAGAAAACAGAGGGGAGTGGTATGTGATAAAACCAGCCAGGTCAGAGAGGACAATACTGGAGCCATTGGCCTTACTTTGAAGAGTTTTGAGAAATCACTGTCTTTTCTTTCTTAAGCTAGGGGAGTGATGAGATTAGTTCTGTATTTTCAAAGATTAATTTGGCTGCTGTGAACACTGGAATATAGGACTATTAGGAGGGCAGGGTTGGTGCAGGGAGAACAGCTAGGAGACTACTGCTATTCTCCAAGAAAGTATTTGAACAAGGGTGGTAGCTCTGGAGATGGGGGACAAATAGATGGACTCAGGGGTACAGACGGGTAGTCATGTATTCAACTCCAGTTACATGTATAAAACCTCATGTTGATTTATACGTAAGATAGTCTTAAAATTTATCACTTCTCTTAGTTGCTTTGGTCAGTCTCCCTTAGTCATAAGAGACATACTTTTCACTCAAATAACTTCTTTATTTATGCCTTAATTTCATTATTTACCCAGTAGTTATTCAGGAGTAGGTCGTTTAGTTTCCATGTAGTTGTGTGGTTTTGGGTGAGTTTCTTAATCCTGAGTTCTAATTTAATTGCACTGTGGTCTGAGAGACTGTTATTATCCATCCTTTTGCATTTGCTGAGGAGTGTTTTACTTCCAATTACGTCGTCAATTTTAGAATAAGTGTGATGTGGTGCTGAGAAGAATGTATATTCTATTGATTTGGGGTGGAGAGTTCTGTAGATGTCTGTTAGGTCTGCTTGGTCCAGAGCTGAGTTCAAGTCCTGGATATCCTTTTTAATTTCTGTCTCGTTGATCTAATATTGACAGTGGGTGTTAAAGTCTCCCCCTATTACTGTGTGGGAGTCTAAGTCTTTTTGTAGGTCTCTAAGAACTTGCTTTATGAATCTGTGTGCTCCTGTATTGGGCGCATATATATTTAGGATAGTTACTTTTCAGTTAGAAGTCCTCCAGGTGGGAAAGTTTTTTGGAGGGTGATTGCTTCTTACAATCATAGATTTCCCAGAGTCTTGAAGACTTTGGGACCCATACAGTTAACCTGCAGGCAGCAGAAATAAGCATGTTGGCGCATTTGTAGAGATTACTTGACATTGACAATAGAAGTTGAGAAAAATCTAACCTCAACAAGCCCCTGACTGTTGTAGGTTCAGTGCTTCAATTTGAAGATAAAACAAAACAAAAAAACTGTCATAAATTCCATAAGTGGAGTGGCAGTTCAAAGGACAAATTTCAAAATATTTTATAACTAGGAAGTAAAGCTCTTATTGTGATAACATACCCATAAATATATGATTTATTTATTTATTAAGATACTTATGAGTTTTTTTAAAGCTAAATGGAAAAGTGAGGGGCCAAACATTCTTGTTTGCAAGTAGGACAGTATTTCAGCAGGTAATGAATTTGAAAACTTCAGACATAAGAGAAACATCTTCATAGTTTATAAATATAGCTATATTGTGGATGCTCACACATATAAGCAAAATGAAGTAGGCAACTGAAACATTTATTCACCTAATTATCACCCCCAAAATTGTCAAACCAGAAATTTGAGGCAAAACATGTTTTTGTTTTTGGCAAATGTGTCTTATTTTGTTTTGTTCATGGAGGTGATGTTTGAAGTTGAATAATGGAGCAAGGATATGTTACATTCATTCAGAGCAACTGAATTGTCCTGCAGCTGAAAGAATATTATTAATAGACAATGGAACTAGGAATGGTGTTTCTGGATTTTCACATTTGCACATATAAGGCATATAGAATTTAGATAGGATCAAGAGTTTCTTATTTAGTTTTACCCCTAAAGTGATGTCTGGCTATGACTATAGCTCTGGATAGTCCTGCAAAGCTGCAGCTCCCTAGGAGGGCAGAGGACCCAGTTAAGTCCTCTTAACTGGGAAGAACCCCATCTGAAGCAACGTGTTTATGGGTATAATACTTCTGGGAACATATGCTCATTAGATTGCCACAGCCATGTGAGCAGGTTAGGGCCAATTCTGTGAGCTCCATTTCAGGGCTAAGGGTAACAGAAACGCAGTGAACCATCTATAGTAGAAGAAGTGACTAAAAGCAATGAGGCTTATTAACAATCATTTGGCACAGACCTCAATTCTCAGGCATACACATCCAGTGGGTTTGCTAACAAAGAGGCATCCTCCCCACTCCCTCCTGCCCTCCTTCTCTCCCCTTCTCTCTGTCTTTCTTTCATACTTCCTCTCTCCATGTATATTTATGAAATGGCTCTGAGAAAAATACTGTGGTAGTCACTGATGACAGAACCAAGGCAATAAGCCAGATTACCCAAGCCAAAAACAAAACAAAACTGTTCCTAGAAAAAAGAAGAGTATAATTTCTGAGCCAAACGTTAGAATGGTGAGTCAAAATTCAGATAATTGATGTAAATATGGTTTGTTTTGTTTATTTGGCTTAATTAGCTAAATAACATCCTTACCTCTAATTATATCTTGGTGGTGGAACCCCAAATCATAAGAGATCCCTGCCCCTGGGCCATTTGGGGCAAGTTGCTTCAGTTATAAATTAAGTTTCCTCAATTATAAAATGATAAAAAGTGTGGTGAAGATTGAATGAAATGATACATGAAACTGCTTGGCACATAGGGAGCCCTCAGTAATAACTGGTTATTGTTTATATTAAGGTGGGATTCGAGGAAGAACTTACAAGGGTGAGAGGGAAGGTGGGAGGGGCTTCCAGGGAATCGATATTTGTGAAGTATCTATGTGACAGGGTACTCACCAGAAAGGTGTGTATTCTCTCTCTGCATGTTGGCTGTGACCCGAATGTATCCATCTTGGGCCCCACTGACTTTGCAGGTCCCTGTAACCAGAGAAATGGGGTTGCCATTAGCACACCCCTGTAACTGACAGTTACACTTCCTCGTTGCTGACAGTATTTAGATAAAGCATTATATCTCCTTGACCCACAGAATGAGGAGTGATTCCCTTTTCAATTCCTTCTCAGTGCTGATTTCATCAAGCAGAAAGTCTAAGTTCAGAGCTACAAATCTTTAACACGTATCTTTTATACTTCATAAACTCCATCTTTCGAAAAAGCAGGTCACAAGCTCAGAATCTTAGACAGACAACCTTCTAGTTAGAATGTATATTTTTAAAAATTTTCTTTTTATGGTGAATTTTTGAACAATGAAAATAATAATATCAAGTTTCATTTTAAATAATTTTGGGTAAAACGAAGAGGTGATTTAAAATAATCTTAAGGAAGTATTAAGCAACTATGATAAAAACATAAAGATGAGTTGGTGTGC
Source organism: Cacajao melanocephalus (assembly GCA_963573385.1). Lineage (NCBI taxonomy): Eukaryota > Metazoa > Chordata > Mammalia > Primates > Pitheciidae > Cacajao > Cacajao melanocephalus. Next base: position 4,606 of record CAUYLG010028780.1, read on the forward strand.
TGATGTGACAAAAATCATGGCCATCACATTAAAATGACTGAAGTTTGGGAACTGCTGTTCTTGCCAAAAGGAAACTGCGACTATTCTTCTTGGTCTTATGATGGGTCTCTTAGTCTTATTTTAAAGCCATCCAAGACTCTCTTCTGCAAGAAAATCATGAGTTGATAGACATGGATGTTTGAACCCACCTATCAGCATGGGAATTTCTGCGTTCTGGAAATGAACAATAAAAGCATATGTATAGGGACTGCGCACAGTGAGCCTGAGAAGAATTTCTAGAGGGGAAAGAAGTGACATAACCAAAGAAAATCAAACCCCTATTGGGTCCCTTCCTCCATCCATCTTGCAGAAGATTGTTCTATGTGGGCGTGAGGTGGATTTGGAGATGAAATGTCCAAAGCAAACAAGAACAGTGACCAGATAAGAAGAAAACTTTTCGGCATCAGTGTATTTATTGTATTTTGACTGCATGCTTCTCTGATCAACCTAATACATTTTCCTTTCTCTTGGAAAATGGCATGAACATATTACTCTGTAGTTAGCAGTGAAGGGAATATTAGTGAACATACTGCAAGAAGAAAGAAGAAGCTAAATAGAAAATTCCTATCCAATGAAAAGAACCCACAAGGCCTTTACCTTCGTGAGCTTGCTTAGTACAAGTACTAGGTTAGAACACTTCCAGGTAGGTGTGGGTACCGCATTTCAAAGATGAGGAAAAAGGCTCAAAGGAGGGAAGTAACGTTCCTGAAGCAAACAGAAGAGATGGAGGGAGAATCCAAACTTAGGCCTGACGTCCTTTTGTTTTTCACTGCATATTCTAATTGGATGAAGCAATGTTTTTGTTTTGCTTTGTTGTCTTTTTTTTTTTTTTAAATGAATAGAGATGGGGTTTCACTGTGTCATCCAGGCTAGTCTCAAACTCCAGTGATCCCCTCATCTTAGCCTCTCAAAGTGTTGGGATTGTAAGCATGAGCTATTGTGCCCAGCCTGTTCTCTTATTTTTGAATCAGGATCTACATATAAAAGATGTACAACTTCTGTCTCCTTTTCTCTGAATTTGAGATACCTTTATCTTCCAGGAATTTTTTTAGATGTAAAAAGCAAGTTTGGATTCATTTTACTGTTTCACTTATTGATGCAATAAATTGTCGATGATGTGCTAAATCTATGACCTAGCAGACAGCTTAGATGACTCTTTCTATAGGGTTTTCTTTACATATGTGTAGTTCAACTTGTTTTATGTTAATTCATTGGTTTATTCATTTGACTGTATTTACCAAATGTTTACTCTGCACCTTGGTATTGGACTTAGTCTTCTATGTCTATCCACAAACAAATTGGAACCAGCCTTCAATTTGCTAATGTCACATATGCTCCTGGATAAATGCTCAAGTGTGTTGTGCACAACCACTGTTATGTTAAACGTGTTCCTAACACGAGTTGTCATCATGTCAACTTGGACAGAAGTCCTCCCAGAGAAGGTGAGTGAAGATGAGGTCAGAAACACATATTTTGGTGAGAGAAATGGTTTCTAGAAGTCATTTCTTTCTGGTTTTTCTTCCTATTTTAAAAGAACCAAGTAAGAAAATAACCTCCACAAGCAAACAAATGGTGGCTTCAGCACATGGATGGTCTCCAATATCAAGGTGCACACACACTTTCTGTCTGTCTTAACTCGCCCTCCCAGCACAGTGCTCAGAATGCTGGTAATGTGCAGCCTTCAGTGTAGGTGATGTTTTAGGGTCTGAAAGAGAAGTTAGTGAAATAAGCTTCCTTCTTCCTATCTTGCTCCAGGGTTCCTCATGACCACCTTTCCTTGTAGTTTCCACCTAGAAAGTCAACACAGCTTACTGTCTTCCTTAATCTCGATGTACTTTTCAACTCCTCTCTATTCTTGCCTTTTCACATCTTTACCGTTCTTTGTTTGAATGTAAACCTCCCCCCGAACCTGTTTTCTAAGCCCTTTCAAGAATGCTTTGGGAAGCTCTCTGTTTTGATAAGACTTCTATCCTTACTCTTCTGTTCTTTCAGAAGGAAAGACTGATTTTTAAAAGTTTTTCTTGTTTCCTTTGGCTTGAAGCACCAAACAGGTCTCTGAGTCTGTAACATGGGCCTTTATTTTAGGCGAGATTCAGGAGAAGAACATGGGAGATATTACAAGTCATGTGTGCTCTTTTACTTACTTTCTGAATAAATTTTATATATTTTTCATTGATTAATACATTAATATAGCTACTAAATGCCTAGTAAATGTAAGACAGTATGCTAAGGTTTGGTGAGAAGATGATAGATAAGGTATGGAGTGCTTTAAATTGTCTGTTTTGAGGTAAAAGAGTAGTTCTACAATCAAGTATCAATTATCTTCAGGTATATCAAGTCAAATATTCTCTTCCTCAGCTATAAAATTGAGATGCAGCTATGCACCGTACGTAGGTAGTTCTAGATATAATAAAGCAATACTTAGTAAATTTTTGTTGAATAAACAAAGGACTATAGAGCTAGAGAAGAAAAGTCTCTGGGAAAGATCAGTTAAAATTATAATTAGGGATTTTGGTAAATATACAAATGGGAAAATAAGCACTCAAGTAAGAAAATATCAAGACTGTGAAGACATAGAATTTACGTTTTTAAAGCAATTGCAGGGACCCAGAGGTGAAAAACAAATGTATTTACAGACTTGTGGACCTCAAGGACCAGGTAAATGAAGTTGTTCAGTGGAAAGTTAGTTATTTTTAGAGCAAAAGCAACAAGAAATAATGCTTTACACACTGGTTTGTTGATTTACAGCACTAATTACTAAAGAGGTGATGTTGGTTAAAAAGAAATAGATTAGACTATGTTGAAAATGGATAAGCCAATTTGGTCATTCACAGGGAAGGGAACATCATACACCAGGGCCTGTTGCGGGGTAGGGGGACTAGGGGAGGGATAGCAGGGTGTGGGGGGATTAAAGAGGGATAACATTAGGAGAAATACCTAATGTAGATGACGGGGGAATGGATGCAGCAAACCACCATGGCATGTGTATACCTATGTAACAATCCTGCACATTCTGCACATGTACCCCAGAGCCTAAAATATAATAAAAGAAATGATGTGTCCCATAAATATGTACAATTATGTATCAATGAAATAAAGTAATCACCACCACCACCAACAACAATAAAAAGAACTAGTAGCCTTCAAAAATTTAGAGATAGTTTACAGTTTAGGATCTCCTCCCCTGCAACTTTCATACCAGGTTATAATGAAAGTAACTCTTGGCCGGGCGTGGTGGCTCATGCCTGTAATCCCAGCACTTTGAGATGCCGAGGCAGGTGGATCACCTGAGGTCAGAAGTTTGAGACCAGCCTGGCCAACATGGCAAAACTCCATCTCTACTAAAAATACAAAAAAATTAGCCAGATATGGCAGTGAGTGCCTGTAACGTCAGCAACTCAGGAAGCTGAGACAGGAGAATTGCTTGAATCCAGGAGGCGGAGGTTGCAGTGAGCCAAGATCGTGCTACTCCAGTCTAGGCGACAGAGCAAAATTCCATCTCACAAAAAGAAAGAAAGAAAAGAAAGAAAGAAGGAAAGAAAGAGAAAGGAAGGAAGGAAGGAAGGAAGGAAGGAACGAAGGAGGCAAAGAAGCAAAGAAAGAAAGGAACGAAGAAAGGAAGAGAGAGAAAGAAAGAAGAAAGAAAGAAAGAAAAGAAAAAAGAAAGTAATTCTCAAACCCAGATTTCACACACAGATTTTTTTTTAAGAGAGCAGACACAAAACAGTCTAGAACCTGTTTGTCAATCTTCTTGAATCCCAATTCTATCCTTTTAGTTTCATGCTTTGCATGAAAGTCTCATTGGACATAAATGGATACTATTCTGGGGGCAAGATGGATTCCACACTATGGCTGGCATCATGCAGAGAGTCCTTCCCACCAGCAACCTGGGTCCTGCATTGGCTGCCATTTCAACAGTGCAGATGGGGCCTTCCACTTAGAATAGAGTGATTTATGGCAGCTTAACACTCCCACGGGAACACAACTGAAAAAAGCTAGATCACATTCAAAAAACACATCTGTTTCAAGGCATCAGAGAGCTGCAAAAGCAATGAGGGCTAGCTGGGCTAAAATTCCGGATGGGAAAATCCCAGAGGAGTGAGGGAAGGATCTTTTGCAGCTTTTTCCTAGGGGCATTTGCCTAGTTCTGGGTGTGGCCATGAGGCTGAGAAGCCTTTCTTGGCTCCAGCAAGGGGTTCCTGTTGCTGGAAAAGGAGAAAACGGCAGAGGCTGGGCAGGTATGCAGCAAGGAGGTGACCCAACTGGTGATTTCGATGGCCTTAACACATAGCTAGTTTCTCCTCGAAGACATTTGCTCAATCCAGAAGCTGAGCCCAGTGGGAGACTTAGAAATTAGGTTTAAAAATCTTAGAAAAGCAGGGCAGAACTTTCCTCTAGTTCATGGTTTTGAGGAGATGCTGACTGCTGGGGAAGATATCTGGCTCATGGGGCCTGGGGGCAGTGGTGAGGTGACCTGTTTGCAGCCTCCTGTTCCCTGACAGCTTTGGCCAGTTCCAGGTATGGCCAACATCTTGCTTGGCCCAATGGAGGGCCACTGTTGGGATAGGAAAGCAGAACTTTTGGCATTCATGTGAGGCTGGAATTCACTGGAGACTTGAGGAGCCTCAAACACACAGCTGGTTTCCCTTTAAGAAATTTGCAGAATTCTAAAGCTGCATGAAATAGGAGATTAAAAATAAAAAAACTCCTGAGAAGCAGTTGGGAGTTTTCTGTATTCTGTGAGCACTGAGAAGTCAAGGCTCTCCCAGGTGCTGGGGTCCTGGTCAATACTTTATGTTCTCACTTAGAAGAAGGGCCTCATTCTGGGAACAAGAACAAAACCAAGATATACTCAGCGCAGTCATAAGCCTTAGGAAGATGCTTCTCCCAGCCCCAGTCTATCTGCCCCACAGAGGAAAGGGTTGATCCTCTCCTGGTGGAAGATAACATTGACAGCTTCCATAAGCTTTTATACACAAAATCTGCCATTCAGCTAGATATAAAGACTATTGAGGCCAGAAGATTCTCATACTCTGTCATGCAAGGATGATGGAGTATGTCTCCATACTATTTTTAGGCAATCTACCTCTTGAACACACTAATTGCTCTAATGGAAACAACTTTGTTATTAGCATGATAGAAAATAATCTATTATGCTCATAAACAAAACATATTGTTGATTAAAGAGAGCTGAAACTCTTGCAGCAGCGGTTCTGGGGGTATGACTCTAATAATTAAGTGCTGGTTGATCACTCTGCAGTATGTATTTTTGATTAGAGTATAGAATAAACACACGCATATCTATAATACATTGTCTATGATGAAATGTTTTAAAGTAAATAATAGCTTATATAATAGACTAGAAGCTCTTTAATAATTTGTTGTATATTTTCAAACAGCTAGAAGAGAGGATTTTGAATGTTCACAACACAAAGAAAGCATAAATGTTTGAGGTAACTGATATGTTAATTATCCTGATTTGATCTTCATACATTGTATACACATACCAAAATATCATTCTGTATCCTATAAATATGTAAATGATTACATGTCAACTAAGAATAAAACGGAAAAAAATGAGAAGCCTTGGTAGATTCAACTCTGTGTGCCTAGCTAATTCCGAGCTCAGCATGTAATAGGGGATCAGTCACACTTGTTGAGTGAATTAATTAATTAAATATTTAGGCAAAATAATAAATGATGGGCTGGGCACAGTGGCTCACACCTGTAATCCCAGTGCTTTGGGAGGCTGAGGCGGGTGGATCACGAGGTCAGGAGTTCAAGACCAGCCTGCCCAACATGGTGAAACTCCATCTCTACCAAAATACAAAAAAAAAATTAGCTGAGTGTGGTGGTAAGCGACTGTAATCCCAGTTACTCGGGAAACTGAGGCAAGAGAACTGCTTGAACCTGGGAGCAGAAGTTGCAGTGAGCTGAGATTGTGCCACTGTGCTCCAGGCTGGGCAACAGAGCAAGACTCCATCTCAAAAAATAGAATAATAATAATAATAATAAATGACGGATTACTCTGGGCATCATTTCAAACGGAGAGAATCAGAACAAGGGGCTGTTAGCATCTTTGTACCTCTTCTCCCTCACTCATTTTGAATCCCCAGTCATGTCCTGTATCCCGATTGGTTCTCATATCCTGTCTTGAATTGCTTTGTTATCATTCTGATCATTTTCCATACCTTCCCTGCAAGGAAACTTAGCAAGGAGATTGGGAAGCAGGCATTCAGGTGTCAGGCAGACCTTATCAAGGGGCCTTGACTCTACAACTTACCTACCAGCTGTTTGGCCACTAGCAAGTTACTTAACCTCTCTGGATCTAAGCCCTCTATTGTAAAATAGGTAGAGCATAGTAGCTTTCACAGAAAGTTGATGTGAGGATTAAATAAGATAACACTTGTCAAATTCTTAGGAGAGTGCCTTCGACATAGTTCAATGTAGTTGCACAATAAAATACTAGCAATTATTGTATTCTTTTATAAGCCTATGCATTGCTCAATTTGGATTTTCCAATCAAATAAACATTAAGATTACATCAAGATTGTGCACCTTAACAAAACAAAGGTTCAGGAGTGATGAGAGTCAAATAATAAATGCTAGAATATATACTTTTATGTTAACATTCTACCTTCAAAGAAGTCAACTTGAAAGACTACACATCTGAGCTGAAGACATTTAAAAAGCAATCTCCTAGCCTGTTAACATTTTCCAGTGTATACGGGTCTCAAACAGTTTGGGAGACCCCTAAAACCAGCTTTCTTACTTCCTAGGCTTATATGTATATATATACGTATATAATATATATCTTATATATGTTATATAAGTATTTAATATAATATTTATGTAATATATATAAGAATATAGGTCTTATACCAATGTTCGTATCTTTAAACACTAATATATATATATATAATATATATTATATACTAATATATATAATAATATACAAATATTGGTAAAATATGTATATATTACCAAAATCTGTATCACTAACAGAATTATCTTACCTAACATAAGATTAAACTGAAAATTACATTTACTTTTCCAGAAATTAAATCTGACTTTAAAAGATGAATAATTTATAGACTCTCAACAATGAAAAGAGTATGTCCTAGCTTTTAAATACCACTGCCAAAAAGTTCTTTTAGGTCAAGACTCACTCATTTGGGGGTAGGATAACACACTAGACTATTTACCTTCATTAAATTGAAACTATGGGAGGTGTGGAAGCCACCCTGCATTTGTCATGCATGGGTACATTTTCTAGAAGCATTGCACAAGGACTGTTAGCAATTCCAGACAGCCAATCAAGCAGGTGTATATGAAAACCTGCATTAAACATCAATTAGTTTTCTCATCTCTGAGCAACAGAGCTGATTTTAAATCATACGAATGTGTATGGCAAGAGTTCCATATACCCAAAATTACCTTTTATAATCTTTTAGGAAGACATCAAATTGAATGCCAATAAACCCAACAACAGAGCCAGTTTTTTTCCGACTGTCTAGACATATTCCTGTTTCTTTGGATTGCTACCAGAATAAGTAGTCGGCTTGGATTTGGAGGCCGTATTTTAGGAAATGTTCTTATCTTTAAACACTAGTAGCGCATTCAGTGCAGAGAAATGTCCATAGCATGAGAGGAGCACGTGGGAACTGGCACCAAATGAGGAAGATCAGACTCACTTTTCCCATCTCCCCTGCACTTCAAGCACATATGTATGGAGGTGATCAGGTAGAATCACCTGCACTATTTACATGGTTTATAATATTTTCTCCTACGTTTCACGTGGGTACACTGTATTAAACTCCATCAGCTGGCTCTATTAAATTAGATGCGTGGAGATATACTCTATACCACAGTCTTGGAAAGAACTCATAGATAAAATTCACTGTCTGCTAGGGACTATATTAAACATGTATTATTTTATGTAATCTTGTTTAAAGTTTTGTGTTTTAAAGTCACACAGTAAAATTGACTTTTTTGGTATGCAGTTCTATGACATTTAACACAGGTATAGATTCACAAAATACCATCCCAATCAGGATACAGAACAGTTCCATTACCCCATGAATGCTGTTCTCTTGCAGTCAACTCCTTCCCCACCCTTAACCCTGAGCAGATCCATGGCAACCAAGCTCCTGTTGTCTGTCAATATAGCTGTGTCTTTTCAAGAATGTTACATAAATGGAATTATACAATATAAAACCTTTTGAGATTCGTTTCTTTCACCTAGCCTAATGCCTCTGAGATTCATCCAAGCTGTGTGTATCAATAGTTCATTCCTTTCTACTGCTGGGTAGTATTCCTTCGTATGGCTATATCATAGCTTATTAATTCACTCTCCCACTTTTTTTGGGCTGCTTCCAGTTTGGGTGATTATACATAAAACTGCTGTAAATATTTACATATAGTTTTGTGTGAATGTGAGTATTCATTTCACTTGGAGAAATATCCAAGAGTGGGATTGGTAGGTCATATGGTAAGATTACATACAAAAAAACTACCAAACTTCTTCCCAGAATGGCTGTGACATTTTGCGTTCTCATCAGCATGCATGAGAGTTTCAACTGCCACACATCTTCATTAGAAGTTGGTATTGTCAGTAGTATTTTCAGTCATTTAATAGATATGTGGCATGTAATACTCTTATTACACTATAAAGTAGGTAGTATTATTATCTCAGTTTTATGTGAAAAAACCAAGGCTCAGAGAGTCTAAGTAGATCACCATAGGCCTCACATTAGGTAAGGAGCAGAAGAATCCCAAGATTTAACTTGTGGTATAAGAGCAATCTATTTGACAGGACGTGTATCTTCACATGTGACTTCTATTTGCAAATCATAAGCTTTAATACACCTTGTTGATTTCTTTTAAAAGTTGGGGATACTTTGCATAACTCAGTTTACAAATAATCTGGAAGATGCCTTCAATCAAAAATGTTCTTTCTCTTGAACAAAAAAAGAGAGGGTTTAGCAGATAGACTGAAGACATCAATTTAAATTTTCTCTTTCATTAAAAAAAGTATTCGGGACAAAAAAACCACAAAAAATAAAAAATAAAGAGAACACACACACACACACACACACACACACACACACACACAATGCTCCCTGTGACCTTTTATTTCCCTTCTATTTTTTCCTCCCACTGGGTAACCATTGCTTTTGGCTGGTCAAGAAAATGCCAGCTCTTAAAAACCATTTTTATAGATTTGAAAGAGAACTTTTTTTTGTTTTTTTTTCTTTCCCCAGAGATTTTCTTTTTTCTTATCTTTCTTGAGCTATGGTCTTAGAACAATTTCACAGCCTCCCTGCAGCTATGATGGGGTTTCTTAGTAGAGGTAAAGTCACAGAAGAATGAAAGGCTGATTGCTGGATCTATTTACAAAGAAGAAATTTTTTTTAAAATCTGGCATCTTTGCATTTGTTATAATATATGCATATCCTAAGCCTAGAAATATCAAACATTTGCCTATAATTTGATTAGGTCATTTTCCATGGGCTTTTCTTTGACCTTTTTAATTGGTTGATAAGCATTTGGTCTAACCACAGGCAGTTGATAATAAACTAGAAATAGAAGAATGTCCAAGATTCAGACACTGGAAAGGAACCAATTACCTTTCCTAAAAAGGTAGATTTTCAACTTTGAGAACCAGAAATAATTCCTTGATTTTTCTGTCATCCGGCTCATCTTTAGTGCAATCGAGTCTCAGCTACCTGCTTGTGTGTGCTCTGGCCTGCCTCCCTTGGGTGCTTCCTTTCTTTCTACTCACCCAGCTCTCCCTCCCACTTGGGAAAGTCCTTCTGTTGTGTACAGAGGATATTTTTAAAGCCATGTACCGGAACTTCAATGCTGCTGGGAAATTCCTCCAAACGGCTTTATTTGTAAAAGAAGTATGCTGCACGCTGGCTTTTTTGGTATTTCATTACAGACCACAGATGGAGGAGTGCCGCCTAGGGTAGGTCACATGAAGCCTCTGGATTCTGCATCTGTGATCTTTCTCTGTGAGCCCCAAATATCTTATTTCCCTCCTCTCTTCCATCTCTTCCAGCCTGCAGCTTCTGCTTCTTTCAGTCACATTGGCTCAAAGGTCCCACTATCTTTGGAGAAAAATGAGACTGAATTCCTTCCTAACACCATACATAGAGCTGAAGTCCAGATGCATTGAAATGTAAAAGATAAATTGAGAAATATAATAGGAGAAAATGTAGGAGAGCATCTTTGTTAACTAGAGTAGGAAAAATTTACTAAACAGAACATCAAAATCACAACCATACATCTTAAAAAAGATTAATATGATTAAAAGTAAAAATTCAGTTCAATAAGGGCAAAGTTAACAGGCAGACAATAAAATTGAAAAAGAATTTATCGTGTCTAAAATTGACAAGAAACTCATATATTATCGAGGAAAATACATTATAAGAAAAACTCTTAAGCATCAACAAGGAAAAGACAGAAACCCCAGAAGAAGTATGGACAAGGGGTATGAACAGGCAATCTATAGAAGAGACACTGAAAAGACCCACAAGAATTGAAGAGATGCTCAGAATAATCTGTAAATAGACAAATTCAAATGCAAATAATTATGATAGATCACTTGACTGGAAAAAAAATAGAAAGCAAGATAATTTCAAGAGCTAGCAAACATATGGGGATGAAAAACTCTCAGGTATCCTGCCGTTGCTGGCTGAGGTGACATCTGGGGGAGTAATCTGGCAGTAATTAGTCAAACTAAGTATATATAACTGTATAACCCAGCAATTCTATCCCAGGTGTGTACACCAGATAAATTCTCACACAGATCCAGAGAGGGCCACGTGCCAGGTTGTGAACTGCAATTTAATTTGTGGTGGCAAGGAGAAAGAGGCACCCTAACTGTCCCTCACTGAGAAAGCAGGTGGATACAAAGAAATGGATGTGACCACACTGCAATTAGACACCATGAATTAGATGTTTGTGTGGCAACATGGAGGGACCATACAACGTAGTGGAGGTGAAAGAAGAAATAGAATTAGTTATAATCCAGTATCATTGCTGTAAATCTGAAATACACACACAAAATTATCATATCCATTTTGCACATGAAAATACACACATTAAACACGTTTATTTAGAATGATGGGGGAAAGGGGTAATGAAAGACATAAATGAGGATTAAGGGGAATAAATAAGCACAAGAGAGGAACCTCCATTAACCAGGGATGACATTGTGCCATGAACCAAAGAGTGTTATTAACTGAAGCCTCTGTTCCCAAGAGGAAGGGTAAACAAAACGAAACAAATGTGCTCTGCTGAAACTTTCAAGCTTCCTCCAAAGGGGCCTGTCAAGCTGAGGACATCCTACCTGTCCTGTTATTTCCTCTTAGGTCCTGAAAAACACTAAACCTGGCCTAAACCGCTGAAAGAGCTGATGACATTTCTGCATTTCCTCTCTATTCTGTTGGGGTGTTATCCATGGTATTGTGATTCTCAATATGTTATATTAACCTATAGATGGTATACATTTCTTGCTGCCTACTTACATTTAGGCTTCATGATTCTAAGTCCCATATATGTGGGTGTCCATGACAAAATTCCGATCTTGGATACTTTTTGCTGCTCTCCCTTTTTCTAATAGCAAATAATTTTCATGATAGTAAACAGCAAATCAAATAGCAAAACTTAAATGCCCATCAGGAAGAGACTGGTTAAATAATTATGATACATCCTTACAATAGACTATGCAGCCACAAAAAGAAATGAAGAAGTTTTTAAGGCACCAGTACAGAATTAATTTCTAGAAGTAAGTGAAAAAAAAAAAACATGGAAAATCATATGGATAACATGCTACAATTTATAAGCTTGTATATCTCAAACATCCCTGAAAGAATATATAAGAAACTAATATTGGTTGCCTTAAAGGAAGAGACCCAAGGGACTGTGGACAGAGGTAGAAGGAGAGATTTTCTGTATGTTTATACCTTTTGAATTTTTGGATTATGTGACTGCATTAACTATTTTAAATTAATATTTAAAAATCAGTAAATTTGGGGAAGGGGTTAGGGAAATGTTGTTAAGAAAAGGAAAGATAAAAGAAGAGGATGAAATTAAAAATATAAAATAAAATCAATCAATAAAAATTATGAATGTATAATAGTCAAGGATTAAAAGTTTTCAGAATATTATATCATATATGTCATATTGTATCATATTATATCATATATATGTGTAGATGGAGAATGAGCAAACAGATTAAAATGATAATAACTATGCCCACTATTGGTAGGTGTAAAGTGATGCTGAATTTTTAAAACTTAATTTAAAATTTTTAATTTTTGGCCAGGCACAGTGGCTCACACCTGTAATCCCAGCACTTTGGGAGGCTGAGGCAGGCAGATCATGAGGTCAGGAGTACGAGACCAGCCTGACTGACATGGTGAAAACCCATCTCTGCTATAAATACAAAAATTAGCCAGGTGTGGTGGTGCATGCCTGTAGTCCCAGCTACTCAGGAGGCTGAGGAAGGAGAATTGCTTGAACCTGGGAGGTGGAGGTTGCAGTGAGCTGAGATTGCACCATTGCACTCTAGCCTGGGTGACAAGACCAAGACTTCATCTCAAAAAAAAAAATTAATTTTTAAAATTAATTTAAAATTAAGTAATTTAAAATTTATAAAGGTTTAAAGTAGGTTTAAAAATGGTGCTGAATTTTAAAAATAACCATGTATGTCAGAATTTACACACCAAGTAAAGAATAATGCCTTTAGGGTCACCTTAAAAGGTAATACACTTACTTAAAGGTAGCTGCTATTGCTGAAACTATCCTGGGTTTTTCTAATATAGGGTTTTAAAATTTGGGGTCCACGGAGTCTGTGGATAAAATTCAGGAGCCTGTAAATCTGGGCAGGAAAAATTATATCTTCATTTGTAGTAACCTCTTCATGAAAGTTAATGTTTCCTTTAATTATAAAAGCAATAGTAACACCTAAGTTTTTGTCACCAGTGAAAATACTGAGGCTAATTTTCTTCTGTTATTTTCATATCACATTTTAGTTTTTGCAGATATCTGTAAATATAATTCCCAGGTTGATATTAGACATTTTTAGATCTTCTTATTTAATACATTATTAAAGAAGCAAATATGTTTTACTATGTCACAGTTTTTATTTTGATAACTATATTCAATATAATTGGCTTTTTATAATTCTATATATTTTCTTTTATATTTATAAAAACGATGATTTTGAGACAGAGTCCAGGGGCCTTTCCAGAGTACATAAGCTTCCCAAAACACAGAAAGTTAGACACCCCCACAAACAGATCTACTTTCAGGGCAAGAGAAGCAGTGATAATGCTTTATGATGATATGTTCTTCCCGACAAAAAAGCAGTCTTGGCTAATTGCAAAAGTCAAACGCATTCTCAAAGAAAAAAGACAAGCCAACACTGAAGATAGTTTTGTGAAAGTTCCATTGACAAAGAAGATGGTTTTTGTTTTTTAGAGACACCGTATTCCTCTGTCATCCAGGTTGGAGTGCATTGGAGTGATCATGGCTTCCTACAGTCTCAAACTCCCGGGCTCAAGTGATCCTCTGGCCTCAGCCTCCTAACTGAGGCTACAGGTATGCACCACCATGCCTGGCTAATTTTTAATCTTTTGTTTATTTATTTGTAGAGATGATGTTTCTCTATGCTGCCCGGGCTGGTGGCAAACTCCTGGGCTCAAGCAATCCTCCTGCCTTGGCCTCCCAAAGTGCTGGGAATACAGGTGTGAGCCACAGCACCTGGTTATGATGGAATTTTATATACAGAATTATCAGGCCTTCTTTTATATTTCATCCTCAATATGCAAATAACTAATTTATTAGCAAATGTTTATTGAAAGTCCGTTATGTATGAGGCACTATGGTAAGCACTGGCGCTAAGTACAGTGAGCAGGTCAGACATGGTACCTCCCTGGATGGTGCTTATGTTATAATGGAAGCAAATCGCCACAAAAAGGTAAGTTATAAAGAAATTGGACCACATCAGGTATTTATAAGTGTTATGCTGAGAATAATGCAGAGTAATCTAATCTAAGGACTGAGAGGCTGACTAGAGTCACCCAGATGGTGGCTAGGTGCCTGGATCTGGCATTGCACTTCTTCCATTCAAATCCTGGCTCCAAGTACTCTGGCTCTGTGGCCTTGCTCAGTTGTACACTCTCTAAATCCCAGTTCTGTTACCTGTGAAATGGACATATTAACATTACCTACTTTAAAGAGGTGTTTTCAAGAAAATGGCTAGTCCTAACGTCTCCTCAAGAACCAAGCACAGAATTTTGGCAGTTTTAATACATTGTCTTTAAGAAGTCTCTTTCTTGGCATCGTAAGACACCTATCTAGATTCAAGTCTCAGAGTTGTTAGGCTGTTTGATCCTAAGACATCCAATGGTACAGACTGACATTAAAGTAAGAGAAGAACTAGCTCCCTCATTGCCGTTGTTCTCTACCATAGCCCATGAGAACACGGGACCCGGGTGACTGAGAAAAGTGAATGAGGGGGATTATGTCAGAAATGACAGAGAAGGATGGGTAGAATTTCTGGCAGACACAGGTATTTCTAAGTAAGAAATGGTGTAGTTAGGAGAGAATACTCTCAAGAAGGGGAGAGACGGATTCTGTGGCAAAAGGAGGTTCCTTCATTCAGCGTTTACGGAGAGAATAAAGGCCCAGGCCCTTCCAGTGAGAAGATGCAGTAAATAAGACGATCAAGTCCATCGCTCCTGGAGCCTGTATTCTCGTGTGGAAGACAGACAGCAAATGATACAATAACATTAAGAAATTCATGAGTAAATAATTTCGGGCAATAATAATTGCTCTGAAGAACATAAATGGGGACCTGTGATAGAAAAGGGGTATATAGGAGTTAGGAGGATTTAACCTGAGTGAGAAATCTCATCTCTTTTCTGAAAAAGTCACTTTGGCTTCTGTGTGGATAGCACAGTGGACAGGGTTAAGAGCAGGAGCTGGGAGAGCTCCAGTAGCAGGATGCTGCTCTAGGGGTCCATGCAAGGGATACTGGCGGCTTGGACCCGAGTGGTGGGAGAGGCAGGTGGACAGATGAGACAGCTGAAACAGGAAAAGCAGGCACAAAGGCAAACACCACACAATGTAACAGAACAGGAGTTTAGAGCGGAAGGAACACTCTGGAGTCATTCTGGTCCAATTCTGCAGACGAGGAAACCACATCCCAGGAGGCTGAGGCGGCATGCCCCGCATCTCAGAAGCCCAGCAGTCCCTGAGCCTTCTGACCTCACATCCTCTGCCACACCACAGCGGAGAAACCAGAACCGGATGAGGAGCCAGAATGCACAGAAGAAAAAAGAGGTGAGGGAGCAAGGAGGAGGGAGAATAGAGAGAGAGAGAAAGGGAAAGAGGCAGCGAAGGGGCAAAGAAAATGAAAGGAAATCCAGGTGTAATGAGAGGGGAACCACGACAGGTGAAATCAGGGATGGGGGCAGGCAGGGGAGAGGAGTGTGGTGGGCCTGGTTGCTGGGATTATTTAGGGCGGATAGTTTCCAGTTGAGGTTCGGTTTCATAGCCCATTGCCTGGCTCACTGCAGCTGTCAGGGCACCAGAGGCAGCAGTTGGAGCAGCTGCCTGCACCACCTGAGCCACAAGGACAACGGCAAGGGAAGTGCAGATGGGCAGGAAGTCCCTCTGGGTCAGAGCCAAGGTAGCCAAGATCATGTTGTTCTTGCCCACCCCATGGGATGCTCAGGCTTCCTAAGGCAGCCCAGAGACCAGCCCTGTCCTTTATCCTTAGCATCACCACCATTGTCACCATCATCGCAGTGCTGCCATTCCTCAGGGTCACGTGCCAGGGGCTGTGCGTGCATTTCTCTTTCATTCTCACAGAAGCACTTGAGGGAGGTATAGCTTTCCCCAGTTTACAGATAAACACATGATGGCTTCATTCATTAACCCACCAACCTCATTTCCGAGCCAGGAAATGGCAGAAAGGCCCTGCTGTCATTTTGTTATTTTTGTTTTGTCTTGTTTTCTCCTCTTTAAGAGGACACACGGAGCCCTGGGTTGGTGCCCTGCACTAAAGGGATCCGGTGTTTACTCCTTCCTGCAGCTGGAGGTCACTCGGCCTGGACTGATGAGGCCGGGAGAAGGCTGTGCTCTGTCTGGTCCTCACAGCCCCCTCAGCCACCCCAGGGAATGCTCAGATCCAGTTGCACAGGCAGCCCACAGAATGCAAACAGAGCTTTCTTTTAGAATTTTTATGCTGCTTTATTGTTTCATATGGACAACTACTGACCTTCTCTTTTTTCCTTCAAGGCCCCTTTCAAATGTCACCTCTTCTGTGAAGGTTTTCTTTCTTTCCAGGCAAAATAAATCACTCCCTTTTTGGAGGCCTCATAGTTTTACATTTTGGCCTAAAGCGCTTGTTTGCCTCCTCCGTCAGAGCATGGGCTTCTTGAGGAAAGGGAATGTGTTTTAATCATTTCTGTATCATTGGCGTCTAGCACAGTGCCTGGCACAGTCAAAGCTGTCAATAAATGTTAGCTGAACTGAAAAGCAAAAAATGGAAAAGGCATTTGCTGGGGTCAGTGTACATCAACCACTTCCATCCTTGTTTCCTTAACTCGGAAACACAAATGAAGAAAGACATTGTCTATCTCATGAGCAGTCCGTATTTTTTTTTCTGTTGGTGAGAGATAAAGTAAATAGCATGTGGATTTCCTATGGAAGAATACAAATAAAATTATTTTGTTAGGATGTGTTACAAAATTAATTTTTTGTTATCTCCAAATTGTCATTTTGCAAGATAAAAAGTATAAGTAATAAATATGAATGTTCCTTTTTTATTTCAGACTTTTGCTCCAAGGGCAATAGAAACGAGATGGTCAATTATAGTATTAAAGCATAAGCACAGATATAACTCAGTGCAAAGGCAAATACCATAGGGCACATGATATTTTCATGTTTTTATGTGTTACTATGAGTAACACTATTGCAAATTCATTTTATTTATGATTTGGTCTTTGTAGCTTCAATTTCATTATTAACTAAAATTTCATAACATCATTCTTCCTGACATGCACTGAAGATAAAAATGCTTCATATTTTCCTCATCTATCCTTGTCTTTTTCTTTATTAAAAATATAGCCATTGGCAAAATAAAAAAAATAACTATCCATAAGCATACTGAAGTTACAACTCAGACATATGACAATAATCTGTAACCATGACACCTGTGACTGCATCCAGCCAAATATGGACCCAAAAAAAGAAATACTCATATTTATTACTTATATTTTTTCCTTGAAAAACGACAATTTGGAGATAACAAAAAGTTAATTTTACAACTCATATCCTTATAAAATACTTTTATTTGTCATTCTTCCAAAGGAAATCCCTATGCTACTTACTTTCTCTCTCACCAATAGAAAAAAGTATGGACTGCTCATGAAATTGACAATGTCTTTCTTCATTTGAGTTTCTGAGTTAAGGAATAAGGATGGAGACAGTTGACTTACACTGGAAATGTCCTTTCCATTTTTTGCTTTTCAGTTCACACTAGGAGCTCACTCAGGACTTAGCTGGCAGAGAGAAGACAGTTTGAGGCCTATGTGCACTTCCCAGCACAACTTCTCACATTCTTCTCGTTTTTTTTGTCACCCAAGATATTGAAAAACTAATATGCAAGGATGCTCTCATTATAGGATTAATCTTCAATCTTCTCTGATTATATTTAAATTTATGTTATAAACTTCAGAAATTAACAAGTACTAGTGTATATCTTATTATTAGCATAATCCAAGTTGGCCTCACCTACGGAGTCATAATTATAAAAATTATATCTTTCAGACTCCTACTTTCTCAAAATGGAATTTGTCCCCACTAAAAGTTATCCTTCAAAGTAGTGCTTCACCTATGCCCACAAATACCTGTGGCTACTGCAGTTACTGTGTGGCTTCCTTACCAGGTTTTTTCTCCTGACCTAACTCTCATTGGTTGAGATTTGTTATCTTCTGTCAAACCTTCCTGAAGGTCGCTCAGCTTTGCAGCAAGGATGGTGCAAAAATGCAAATGTTGTTCTCTCTGATACTGTTTCCAAAACCAGCAAATTGCAGGATGTCATCATGGGGCAAGCTCCATGAATGGAGGGATTGGGGGTGAAGAGAGAACTGCTCTTTCTAACTAAGTTCAGAGTCCTAAGTTACTGAACTTCTCCCTAATTCTGTATTAGTTTCCTATTTTTGCTGTACTGAATTACCACAAACTCAGTAGTTTAAACCAATACAATTAATTATCTTACAGTTATGGAGGACAGAAGTCCAATCAGGGCCTTATTGGGCTATAGTCAAGATGTCAATGGGGCTGTGATTTTTATCTAAAGGTTGTCAGGGAGAATCTTCTTCCAACTTATAGATGCTACCTGCATTCCACCGCTCATTGTCCCATCCCCTGTCTTTAAAGCTGACAATGTTGCAACTCTCTAACCTTTTTCCAAGTAATGTATCCCTTTAACTTTCCTGTTTTGCTTCCCTCTTCCACTTTTGTCTTTTTCTTTTCTTTTCTTTTCTTTTTTTTATTTTGAGATGGAATCTCACTTGTTGCCCAGGCTGGAGTGCAGTGGCGTGATCTTGGCTCACTGCAACCTCCACCTCTCAGGTTCAAGCGATTCTCCTGCTTCAGCCTCCTGAGTAGCTGGGATTACAGGTGAGCACCATCATGCCTGGCTAATTTTTGTATTTTTAGTAGAGATGGGGTTTTGCATGTTGGCCAGGCTGGTCTTGAACTCCTGACCTCAGGTGATCCGCCTGCCTCAGCCTCCCAAAGTGCTGGGATTACAGACGTGAGCCACTGTGCCCTGCCCTCCCTTCCACTTTTTAGGGGCCTTTTATTACATTAAGCTTTCTCAGATAACCTAAAATAATCTCCCTATTTTAAGGTCACCTGATTAGCAATCTTAATTCCATTTGCAAACTTAATTATCCTTTGCCATGGTTCTGAGGATTAGGACATGAGCATCTTGGGGGAGAATATTATTCTGCTACCAAGTATGTATTTTTAAAATATTTTAATTTCCATAGGTTATTGGGGAACAGATGGTGTTTGATTACATAAGTAAGTTCTTTAGTGGTGATTTCGGAGATTTTGGTGCACCATCACCCGAGCAATATGTATTATATTATATTATATTATATTATATTATATTATATTATATTATTATAAATCACAGTTTCTTTATCCACTCATTGATGATGGGCATTTGGTTTGGTTCCACGTTTTTGCAATTGTCAATCGTGCTGCTATAAACATGTGTGCGCAAGTATCTTTTTCATATAATGACTTCATTTCCTCTGGGTAGGTACGCAGTAGTGGAATTGCTGGATCAAATGCTAGTTCTACTTTTAGTTCTTTAAGGAATCTCCACACTGTTTTCTATAGTGGTTGTACTAGTTTACATTCCCAACAGTAGTGCAGAAGTGTTCCCTGATCACCACATCCATGTCAACATCTATTATTTTTTGATTATGGCCATTCTTGAGGGAGTAAGGTGGTATCGCATTGTGGTTTTGATTTGCATTTCCCTGATCATTAGTGATGTTGAGCATTTTTTCATACATATGTTTGTTATCCATTTGTATATCTTCTTTCAAGAATTATTTATTTATGTTCTTAGCCCATTTTTTGATGGGATTGTTTGTTTGTTTGTTTTTTCTTACTGATTTGTTTATTGTAGATCTTGGTTATTAATCCTTTGCCAGAGGTATAGATTGTGAAGATTTTCTCCCACCCTGTGGGTTGTCTGTTTACCCTGCTGACTGTTCTTTTTGCTGTGCAAAAGCTCTTTAGTTTAATTAAGCCCCAGCTATTTATCTTTGTTTTTATTGCATTTGCTTTTGGGTTCTTTGTCACGAAATCCTTGCCTAAGCCAAAATCTAGAAGGATTTTTTCAATGTTATCTTCTAGAATTCTTTAGTTTCAGGTCTTAAAGTCTTTAATCCATCTTGAGTTGATTTTTGTATACAGTGAGAGATGAGGATCCAGTTCCATTCTCCTACATGTGGCTAACCAATTATCCCAGCACCATTTGTTGAAAAGGGTGTCCTTTCCCTACTTTATGTTTTTGTTTTCTCTGTCAAAGATCAGTTGGCTGTAAGTATTTAGGTTTATTTCTAGTTCTCTATTCTGTTCCATTGATCTATATGCCTATTTTTATACCAGTACCATGCTGTTTTGGTGACTATGGCCTTATAGTATAGTTTGAAATCAGGTAATGTGATGCCTCCAGATTTATTCTTTTTCCTTAGTCTTGCTTTGGCCATGTGGGCTCTTTTTTAGTTCCATATAAGTTTTAAGATTTCTTTTTTCTAATTCTGTGAAGAATGATGGTGGTATTTTGATGGGGATTGCATTGAATTCATAGATTGCTTTGGCAGAATGATCATTTTCACAATATTGATTTACAATAGCATCCAAGGATATAAAATACCTAGAAATAAATTAATAAATGCCATGCAAAAATTCTACGCTGAAAACTACAAAACTGCTGACAGAAATTAAAGAAGACTTTTGAAAATGTAGAAAAGTATATTATATTCATGGATGAGAAGGCTCAATATTGTTAAGACAGCAATACCACTGAACTGATCAATAGATTCAATGCAATTCCAATACAAATACCAGCTGGATTTTTGTTAGAAATTGACAAGTTAATTCTAAAATGTGCAAAGCATTCAAAATAGGACACATTAGTCATTTGTGGCAAATATTTATGCAATTCAGTTGAAAAAATTATTGAGCTTCTAAATATTTCAATAGGTGTAGTAAAATAGGAAACAGTAGCATAACAAAGTGGTAAGACAGCTCCGGGCTTAAATCCTAGCTCTGTTGCCCACAACCTTTACACATCCACCAGAACTTACGGAATTCTTTAGGGTAGGGATGAAGGATGGGTATAATTTGAGATGACATCCAAGGGGGCTTAGATCTTTTTTTTTTTTAAGACATAGTTTCACTCTTGTTGCCCAGGCTGGAGTGCAATGGCATGATCTTGGATCACCACAACCTCTGCTTCCCAGGTTCAAGCGATTCTCCTGCCTCAGCCTCCTAAGTAGCTGGGATTACAGGCATGCACCACCACACCTGGCTAATTTTTTGCATTTTTTGGTAGAGACAGGGTTTCTCCATGTTGGTCAAGCCGGTCTCTAACTCCCAACCTCAGGTGATCTGCTCGCCTCAGCCTCCCAAAGTTCTGGGATTCAAGGCGTGAGCCACTGCACCCAGCAAGGGGGCTTAGATCTAACTTACCCATCTCTACCCCTACTCAAACTACTGGATAGAGAAACACTGTTCTAAACGAATTTTTTAAGTGATACTATACTATTACATTGGAAGGGACCTTAAAGAGTATTATATTTACCCAAGGCCTAGAGTGAAGTGCTTTGCTCAAAATTACACAAGTATCAAAGTGACTGTTATTTATCACAGTAAGACCAGAGCCCAAGCCCAATAGCCCAAATGTGAATACGAATGCCAGATCTTCTACCAGCTAACTGTGCAGCCTGTGGTTAAACCTCTGAAATTTGGAACTCTTCCTCGAAAACATGGGGAGAAATAACATATTTTTAAAGAATACTTTATGGAGTAATAATATAATTTTTAAAGTGTTTAGCAAATTGCTTTACACATAGAGAGTATTTGCTATTTTATTTTTCTCTTCCCTTTTTTCTTCTCTGGCTTCTACCCCTAGCTGATCTCTCCTTAATATGTACGCCAACATGTGCAATGGTTACAGCTTTTGTTGCAAGTACAGAATTCTACTCAGGTTAACATCAGCAAAAGAGGGAAGGCTGTTATAAGGATAGAGGGGTATCATAAGGACCTCAAAGTCAGTCTTTAGGAAATCACCTGAGCTAGAAACCATAAAAACAGAAGACTTTCTTTTCTATTTCTGCTCTCTGATTATCTCTCCATATCCATCCCCCAACTCCCTCCTTTCTGTCTCTCTGTATCTCTCTCAATCTCTCTTTTCTCTGCTTCTCCATGAATGTGGTAATAGAATATAGAAATTACACAATTCTCGACAGTTTCTCCCACTTACCAGCCAAGACTCAATCACAATATTTCAGTCCCAACCCCAAACTCCTGGGAAAGAGAATTTGGTTTGCCAGTGGTAGGGAGGAGCGTGGAGTCACGTAATATACAATAGTTGCCAACACTTAAGCTGAAAAGAGCAGTTATGGGGTTATTGTGAGTTGGGTAGAGAACCCTAAACTTCTGGTAACTTCTTTGTAGATATCTGAGAGGAATCCTTATCCACATTTGAAGGGCTTTCAGCCTAATGCAATTTAAAAAGGGGGCCACAATGGCAATACCTTATGTCTGAGTGTACACATTGAACGGTTTGATTTTATCCAGTTCCAAAGCTCCCTGATGATTTTTTAAATGCCCAGAGTCACGGCAATAGAATAAATTTTCTCAAGTCTCCTTTCTTGGCTTATTCATGAGAAGGGTAACATCAGATATTCTTGCCCTTACAAGCTGGGCTTATGGAAAAACTGTTAAGAGAATAATCTCATTTCAGATAGGCTTGGCTCTAAAATAAGGGGCCCCTTTCATGGTTGTTCTGGCAATCTGCCATGAGATATAATATATCAGGAAATATTGGCTTAATGTTTTCATGCGATTCAGCAGTTACTCTCAGAGTTCAATTATTAGAAACTCTCCAGCTCAGCAGTTTGGTTTCCTGCATGTATACATAATTTTCTTTCTAATAAATGAATTTCATATGAGCTAATTATAGAAAATTAGATTTTTTTGCAGGAATTAGCATGGTTCTTTATTAGCAAAACCAATTGCATTTCATTAATTTTCTTCTTAATTAAAACCACTGGTTTTAGTGGGAAATTAAATGAATAACATGCTTTTCTAAAGAATGTAAGCTTATGCTATGCAAATACCAAAGCCATGCATTACTACAAGTGCTGCCTCAGCTCATCATGAGTAAAAAAACAGAACAAAACTAAACTAAAACACGAACACAAGTCCTCTTTACTTCTGCTTTGTAGTTTTATTAATCTAAATAGAAAATACTGCTGAGAAGTTGTAAGCTCAAGTCTCAACTAGGCCATTCTTTTCTATAGGTTCTCTGCATGTTCAGAAGTCTATCGAATTGATTGAAGTTGCAGATGATGTGTATCTGAAGCATAGCTCTTCCTTGACTTATGGGTCTTGAACTGATGTTGAGGTTTGACTTGAAGCCCAGAGTTTTGGTGTAAATGAGTAGGGACAAAGAACTGAACATGAAGAAGAGTAAAATTAAGCAAGTGGAACACATGCCCTTTGCCTCAACCTTTGAACAGGTGTGTGTGTCTCTCATTTTCCCAAACACGATCAACCACCGTGATCTATGAATTAACCACTTTCTTAGAAGCTTCCTTTCTTTTTTGTTAGATCCTTTTTTGAGAGCACCTAGAGTCCTATCAAAGAGGGAAGTAACTTCAAGCAAATCCACACTAAGACGTGAATAACAGCTACCAAGCACAGAACCCTTTTCCCTGGGACACTCCTGGGAAACAAGCAGTTACAATACTTGTCGAGAGTAATGTGATAGCACACATTTGCTTTTATTTTTTGAAGTAGAAACATTTATATTTAGGACTTTCACCTTTAGGAATGTGTCCCACAGGAATGCTTGCTTGAGTATACCAGGATTTTTACTGTAGCACTGTTTCTAAAAGGAAAACAACAACCACCACCACAACAAAAATCCTTAAAAACAAACCTAAGTGTCTATTGCTAGGGAAATAGTTAAATAATTTATGGTATATTCATTCATACTACGGGACATTATGTGGACAATAAAAGGACCGGAGTACACCTATATGTTAGAACACGGGGAAAATGTTCATACTGCCTGGTTAAACGAAAACAGCATTTTTCATCTATGATTCAATTGTTGTAAGAAAATAATACATTTTTATGGACTTATTTATGTGTATGTTTTATGCACACAATAAAAGATGCAGATGGATACACAACAAACTGTTAACAGCAGAAAGTGGTAGGGAATGGTGAGTAGACCCTACACATTGATATTGTTTGAATTTCCTATCATTAGAAGACATGGTTTTAAATTAAAAAAATAAAAATAGATATGGTTGGGTACAGAATTTCAGTTTGCAGTGATGAAAAACTCTGGAGATGGATGATGGTGATGGTTGCATAAGAATATCATGGAATTGTATACTTAAACATGATGAAAATGGTAACGTTTATGTTATGCATAGTTTACCACAATAAAAAAAAATGCTGGCTTTCACAAGGGCATTTCCATTACATAAGAAGTGAGCAGTGTGTAGCTTAAAGATGAGTTTAGTAAGAGGGACTGGGCCAGACTGGAAGTCCTTTGACTGCAATACCAATGAATTAGATGTAATAGACCCTCTAGAGTTACAGATGATATTTTACAGCATTAAGGATAAAACAAAGGGCATCTTTGGCTGTGAGCTGCCTGGGAGGCCTCCCTTTGGCAAAATAGAGATTGAAGGGAGGTTATTTGTGGTCTCTAAGGTCATGCTACCATTCCCCCAGTCCCCATTAGTCATAACTTTTTTTTTTTGTCCTCATGAAGCTGAGCCTGCCAAGAAAAATATGTTTATGTCTTTATATACAGCTGCCTAAACTCATTTATCAACTATTTAAGAATCTGTATTACATTTTTTTGGCCATTTAAATGTATGGAATTACAACTTTCAAGCTTACACAAACCATATTTGACATAAAAAATAGTTACTGATATCTATGAAATAAAAAGAAATAACTGTCCAAGGCCAACTTCCACTTCTTCCACTTCCACTACCAAGGAGTATCTTTAAGTAAAACAATCAGTAAGCATTTATCAAGTGCCCACTATAGGAACCAGGAAGGACACAAAGAAGCATAATAAAGTGCCCAACCTTAAAGGGCTTACCATCTATAAATGAAATAACCAATACACAAGGCATTGAACTGAATTGAACTGGATTGGATTAGATTGAGTTGGATTCTTTGTGATTTCATACAGGAAGCATTTAACACCCACTAAGATATCCCACTGTGCAAGGTAGTATGGGTTTGAAGGAGATAATAAAAATACTAATAAAACACATGTTCCCTCTCTCACAAGACTCTCAATTTAGGGGACAGCAGGAATGAACTAACTTAAAATGCAAGTCAAAATGTAATTGTAATACAATAAATTATAAACGTAAATTTGCAAGGAGGGCTAGCTTCATTCTATCCATGTAATGAATGAGCATTTGTAAAGGAGTTGAACATGGGAGCAGACTGAGAGAAGGGAGGGCCATTCAGGTTGAGAGAACAGCATGAGCAAAGGCCTGGAGGAGAGAATGTGCCCAACTGTTCAGAGAACAGAGAGAGGTTCTTGTCATTTAGAGCGTAGCGTACAGGATGGGGCACAAGACTCTGCATGAGACAAATTAGGGGAGGGAGAGCAGGGCCAGAGCCTTGGGGCACTTGCGAGGAATCACAGAGGCACAGAGTCCAAGGGCTGCCAGAATGTTCAAGAGTGGAGCTTTTGTGCACAGGAAGCCATCTCCTCTCACCCAGGTTACTGCACCAGCTTCCAACCATCCCTCCATTGCGTCTCCACTCAGGCCGTCTCTCGTCTATTCCCCATGCTGCAACCACAGTGGTCCTTTGGAAACTGCAGATCAGATCAGGTCACTCTTCTGGTTTCCTTCTTTTTTAGAATACGTTGGAAATATTAATATGACCTCTGGGGCTGTGCAGAGCAGGTCCCGGCACACCCCTTCCAACACCCACCTGACCTTTTACCAGGACACCCCATTTCTCACATAATGTTTGTTTACCTGACCTGCTCCTCCCTAATCCTAGGCTGCTATGGGGTATCTCCTGTGCCAGCTGTAATGCTGGGAAATAGTAGGTGGTCAATACACAGCTGTGGAATGCAGTAGCATAGGCAGGCGTGCATGAAGGAATGAATGGAGTGCCTCTACAAGTTTCTTCTCAAGTGCCATTGGGCCTTACCATGAAGGGCCTGCAGGAGCAAGAAACTCCCTATTCTGCTTGGAGAGCAAAAGACAAATGGGCACAGGTGGAGGAAGATTCTGAGGTAAAGACAAAGGAAGCTGAGGATGTTCACATGTTTTCTTACATTTACTACGATACATGTTTAGCATATTTGGGACTGAGGGAAGTAGAACCTGACATGGGGCCCGTGAAGAATAAAACAGGAAGCAAAGCAAGTACTCCTGAAAGGTCTGCAGAGGAGTTTTGAGGTTTGGTCAGAGAGGATGAGTGGGAAGAAGCTCAGTGCAGTTCTGGAGAAGAGAGAGCAGAATGCTAGGTTGCTCAGGATGGGCATCATGGACGGTCAGGGGATTTTAGAACAGGAACAAGAGTACGGCTGAATTGACCTGCCATGGAGTCCTGAGTGGGCAAGAGAATGCAGAAAGAGGGATTATACACCGAGAATGAAGGAAAGGCTGGCTGGAATCCAAAGGAGTGTGAGAGACATGTGTCCATAAGATTGCAATCACAGAAGGGATTCAGAAAGGTCAAGATCACAGAAGAGAAAACTTGTTCGAGGCAGAGTTGCCTAAACACTGGAACAGAGAAGGAGGTCACAGGAATCAAGAGCAGGAAACTGTTGGCCCAAGAGCTGAGGTCACTAGGGATAATAGCTAACCACTGGACCCTTTTTATGGTATGTATAATTATAACCCCACATGCATTTGTTGGCTTACTTGCTATTGTCTACTTTTCACCATCCCATACTAAATTATTATCCCCTCAAGGGCAGGGACCAGGTATGTTTCTGTGTGATATCCTCTGTCTGTCATAGTCAGATATTCATTAAATATTTGGAGAACGAATGAATGAATGATCGAATGTGTGAGTACAGCACACTGCTTCTCATCAAAATGTCTGTTTATAGCAATTGTGTAGTACTAGTGGAAAAACACTTGAGATTGGAGAGTAGTGAAGACATAGTTTTACCAAGCTGTTAAGCTCTGGATTGTATATAGTTGTTCACATGATACGTTGTTCTCTCCATTCTGAAAGTGTATGTACTTCCAAGGCAAGAGCTAAATCCTATATAATATGTATGTAATATTTCATTTCTATCCACAGAGCAGCCAGAAGAACTCTAGGAAAAGAACAAGCAGATGTATACAGCATGGAGGGGGAGGTTTTATAGTGAAACAGACTTTTATAGTTAGAGAAAACTGCCCCATCACTGATCTTCAGTAACTTGTTTCCTCATCTGTAAACTAGGAATAAAAAACAGGATGCAGCACACAGGTTGATGTCAAGCTTAAGTGAGATAATGCATATACCCATCTGTCAGTGCTAGGTACACAGCACTCCATGTGTGATACCTAAAGATAAAAATACTATTTTACCTGTTTTCTGGACTGTGTAAGCTGCATTTGGATTTAGGGTTTGTTATTGTTTGTAGCAGTAACATTCTCATGCTCCTCTTAGTACCCTGGCCAAAAGGTTTGCTTCAGCAATTCCAGACCCCAACTCTACTCTTCTTCAGAAGCAGGTATCTATCTGCATGCTCCCGCAGCAAGGGTGATGACCTCAGGGGCTGATCTGGGGACGCACAGCTCCATGCTGCCCTCTGGTGGATATATTTTGGGCTGCCCCTTCCCTGCCATGGACTTTCTGCTGTGCTGACATTAAGGTGCAAAGATAAACTATATGAAGAGCACTGATAAACAGAGTCTTTGGAGATTACAGGGTAGTGAGGGAGGAATGCGCTCCACCAATTGTTGTGTTTGGTTCAGTTTCTCAGTTCTCCAATCCTACTTCTACCAAGGGAATGGCTATTTCTGCACCAATGAAAAACTCATTATCTCCAAGGGATTTGGGAGGTCAGTCAAGGTGGCTCTGAGGCTCTGAGAGGGGCAGCGTCTAGCCTAAGATCACACAGTTAAACGATGACTTTGGCCTCTTAAGCTCTGTATTTGCAGACCACTTTCTTTCTGTAAGGGAAAAGTCACAGGGCTCACCATAAAATGCAAATTATTCTAGAAGGGTATCTGCTTTGCCTCAGCTGAAAGTAATCTAAATGGCCATAACAGACCCAGGAACCATCTTTATGTCTTCTCTTTTCCTTATCTATCATCGCCAATAAATAAGCAAGGCCCTTTGGTTTTCCATATCACGTATCTTTGTGTTCTCTGTGCTCCATCTCATCTGCTATTAACTAGCTCCATTCCCTATCTCTTTGTTTTGATGACTGTAGTTGTCTTCTAAGGATTCTCTCTGCTGCTTCTCTCCTCCCATCTCCTTTAACTAGCTCCATTCCCTATCTCTTTGTTTGGATGACTATAGTTGTATCCTAAGGATTCTCTCTGCTTCTTCCCTCCTTCCATCTTCATAATCCTCTCTCCTCCCAGCAGCCAGAATGAGCTGATACAAGTCCTGTTTAAAACTCAGCACTCCGCCCTGCTCCAGACATCCCTATATGATTTCAATCTCATTGTATACCATGCCCCCTTGGCTCTCCATATTCCAGCCAATCTGATCCTTTGCTCATCCTCCAACATGGCCAGCCTTTGCCTTTGCTCTTGCTGTTCTCTCTGCATGGAATGGTCTTCTCTGAACACTTCTCACGGCTGGCTTTTCCTCTGCTTTCATCTCAGTATAGATGTCTCCTCTTAAGAGGCTGGCAATAACCACCCTATCTAAAACAACTCCTTCCCCAATATGGCAATTCTTGTTATGCATTTCTATGAATTTTCCTTCATAACAGTAATCATTACCTGTCATTATCTTGTTTCTTTGCTTAATGCATGTTCTCCATTAGAATATAACTTCCAGGAGGGCAGCATCTTTGCCTTCCCATTGCTGGAGTCTTCTCAGTGTCTGATACATAACAGATACTCAAAAAAGTGCTTAGTGGGCTGGAAGAGCAGTATTTTATAGCTTGTGGCATTGGATAACTTTTCAAACCTGGACCCATCTGCAGCTGCCCTCCTGCATGTCCAGCCACATAGAACCATCTTGATCAGATTATGCCCTTATGTCGGTTGAATGAGTGAATGAGCACATATAAGGGATCTCATTTCCCTATAGCATGCCCTGTGTGAATGTTGACATATGCATAGACAAAGCTTTATATATTTATAGAAAATCACATTCCTTCCTCCATGTAACTTATAATAGTGCATCTGAATTCCTTTCTTTATTCATTGCTGTAAGTCATAGTAACAAGATTTGATTGTACTAAATGCCATCCTATCACATTAAAACACACTTGATATTATGTTTATTTGATGAAGGTTACCCCTGAAACTAGGCACTCAGGAATTGTTTCCAAGAAAAATAATAGGGAAAGAGACTGCAGTTGCCATTAAAATTAAAACCAGAAATCATTTTGTGTGTGTTATTATTCCCTGGTTCCACCTCCAACAAAGACTGGAAACAGGTCCTTAAGGGCAAGTAATAAGAATGAATGTCACAAGAGTCAGAAGTAATGAACCAATATCTTGCAGAAACACTACAAGATATGCCAACCCAGAAAGAGGGTTGAGTAGGAAAGTGTGTGCATGTGAAAAAATAAACATCCCAGCAAAGAAATATGTAGAACCACATTGATACATATATACAACGTCAGGTTCCTTTTGACTCAGCATCTAATCTGGTCACACAGAGTGAAATTTCAACCCTCTCTGGCCCTTGATGTGGAAGGTGCTGAATCACCTGCCCAGGGGAAACTGCAGACAGTTAGCACTTTCAAAGACAAGAATGAGCTAATAAAATTACAGACTGGCTCACTAAGCACAAATCACTGTGTACCAGCCTCTCTTTGGAGCAAACCTGCTTTCGCAAATGCACACCACAATTTTCTCTCCATGTACCATTTCCCTTATGTCAATGAATGTCTTTCTCACATATATGAATGTCTTTCTTGATAGCATTTGAAAAATGAAAAGAAGGTGAGTTTACAGGGGAAGGAGTGGAGAATAATAACATTCTCCTAGATTTATCATCTACTATTTCTATTTCACCTATTCATTACGCTGGGGTTTCATTTCCTGGGTCTTGTTATCTCTTTACAGTAAAAAGCATTTAGTTTACTTAGATGATGACCAAATACTCTTTTTTAAAAAAAATACAGTTTGATAGAAGGAATAAGTTCTAGTGTTCAAGGTTGACTATAGTTAACAATAATTTACTGTGCATTTCAAAGTAACTAGAAAAGGTTCAGAACATTCCCTATATAAAGAAATGATACATGTTTGAGGTTATGGATATCCCAGTTACCCTGATTATCACACATTACATGCATGTATCAAAATACCATATGTACTCAATATACATATATAATAATTGCATATCAACAACAAATATTAGAAAAAATACTCTTGTCTTCAAATACTTTGACCTTTCTTTTTCATTTACATGGCTGCTACTCAATATGTGAGAAATTTGTGCTAATTTAAGATTTGAATGCTCTAGGAAAACCAGCGTCAAAGATAAGTTTGCAGCAGGAAGCGGGGACTAACCATGAAATCAAGATTAGTAATCCCAAGACCTGACATGCTGAATAAATCTAATGAAGAATTTGAAAGAAAGTTTTTTATCAAAAGACACATCAGGCAAGCCAGGGACAGCCGTCCAGATGACCTGACTTTCCTCTTCAAGAATGCTGGGTCACAGATACTTTATTTGCTGTGGTCTGTGTTTGTTGCAGAAAGAATCTAAGAAGTAAGATGGGGCTCCGTTTCAGATGATGAAGCTCTACAATGACTTCAGTTGA
This sequence comes from Cacajao melanocephalus, assembly GCA_963573385.1. NCBI lineage: Eukaryota > Metazoa > Chordata > Mammalia > Primates > Pitheciidae > Cacajao > Cacajao melanocephalus. Next base: position 35,441 of record CAUYLG010028780.1, read on the forward strand.
TGGGTAAAGCCCATGACCTCTGGCCTCAGCAGGTCTCAGAGAACAGGCAGATGGGCTGATAACACTCAGAGAAGCTTCCATTTATCAGTGAGGTTTCCTTCTATGCTACATCCCACACAGCAGCTTTGTGAATGCCTTCATCCCACAGCTGAGCAATTTTGAACCAGAACAAGTTTCCACAAAGGCTAAGAATGATCTGCAGAAAATGGTCTGTGTAAGGATGATCTGTGTAGGAAGTGAAAAGAGCAGGTGTGTTCAAAGAGTCAGACTTCTTAGACTCTAAGCACCCCTCGGTATCATAATACCTTGTAACCTTGGGGAAATTCTTTAATCTGGTTAAACTTCCATTTTCGTGGTTATAAAATGCAAATAACTAATTCCTGCTGGATGGATCTGTCTACCTGGGTGGTTGTGAAGTTCAAGTGAAACTGAAAGCTGTGTGAAAACTATAAAGGGCTACAACAGATAAGACACCATGAGACGAGTGTGGTGCTGATAATGCTGTTGGGTCACAGGCATAGGTACTCAAGTTCCTGCCCAAAACCACATGAAGGAGTAGTTTGGAGGTGCCAGACACCTCATGTCACTGGAGAACAGGCAAGGGTCTTTGGCCTCAGTTATAATGCTTAGTAGGTACCCAAGCCCAAGAGAACAAGTTTTCATGCAAGTGTCAACACAGCCACCATGAATTGCTCAGAGCATGATATAAGTCATGTGATTTAGCCCCTCCGAGCCTTGTTTACTCTTAGAGAAAATGAGGAAATCAGGTTAAATGGCAGTGGAGTGACACAGTCTTGGATTCGAATCTCATGTCTACTCCTGGCTAGTTGTTTGGACTTGGATAGATAGCTTCAGTTATTTTTTTTTATTTCTAAAATTAACATACAATGAAACTGATTTTTTTTTAGTGTACAGTTCTATACATTTTAACACATGTATAGATTCAAGAAGGTACCATGACCATTTCCTTTTGTAATCACACCCTATCACCACCCATAACTGACGGTGATCACTGAGTTCAGTTCTTCTCTATTACTAGAATTTTGTCATTTCAGAAATGTCATTCAGATAGAATCATAGAAATGTAACCTCTTGAAACTAGCTTCCATTCAGCATAATGCTTTTGAGATTCTCTAAGTTTTTGCCAGTGTTAATAGTTTGTTCTTTTTAAGTAGTATTCCTTTTAAATATTTCCATTTTATGGATATACCACAGTTTGTTTAGACATTTATCTGCTGAAGTACATTTGGGTTGTTTCACGGTTTGGGCAACTATGAATAAAGCTGCTATTAAAACATTTGTGTGCAGGCTTTTGTTTTCATATATTTTTATATGTCCACCCAAACATGGGACAGTCCATTTTTTTCTGTATATGGTTAAAGAGTAAATATTTTAGCTTTTTGGGCCTTACAGTTTCTATTGCAACTAGTGTGAAAGCAGCCATAGATAATATGTATAGATATAAGTGTGACAAGTGTGGCTGTGTTCCAATAAAACTTTATTTACAAAAACAGGCAATGGGGAGGATTTAGCCTGTTGGCCATAGTTTGCCAATCCCTGCTGTTGTCATAAATACTTAAGACCAAGATTGCTGAATTATATCAGTAGATTTTTAACTTTGTAATAAAACACTAACATTTTTCAGAGTGCCTGTACTATTTTGTATATTACCACCCAACAATGTTTATGTGTTTATGTTATGTTGACATTCTGACCAGCACTAGGTATTGTCAGTATCTAATTTTAGTCATTCTAATAGGTGTAGTGGCAGGAGTTTGCATTTCCCTAATGACTAAAGATATGGAACATCTTTTCATGTACTTGTTTGCCATCCCTGTATTCTCTTTGCTAATGAGTCTGACCACGTGCTTTGTCTACCTTTTAATTGGGTAGTTGCTTTTCTTACTTTTGAACTTTGAGATTTTTTGACATAAGCCCTCTTCTGAGTATTTCATTTGCAAATATTTTCTTCAAGTCTAGGTCTTTTTTAAATTCTCTTAACAGTGTATTTTGCAAATAAACATTTCTATTTTTTCATTTCTAATTTTGCTGAAGTCCAATTTGTCAACGCTTTCTTTATGGATCATGCTGTTGATGTTATTTCTCAGATCTCTTTAACCAAAATCATGAAGATTTTCTCCCATTTTTTCCTAAAACTTGTATAGTTTTACATTTTACATTTAGATCTATGCTCCATATTAAGTTGTTATTGCATAATTTTATGAGGTTTCAGTCAAGGTTGATTCTATGTGTATGTCTAATTGCTCTAGCACCATTTGTTGAAAAGACTATTCTTTTTGTACTTATTTGCCTTTGTATCTTTGTCAAAAATTAATTGACCATTTGCAGTGTGGTATTCTGGATTAGATCCTAGAACAGAAAAAAATGACATTAATAGAATAATCAGTAAAATCCAAATGAAGATTAGAGTTTAGCTAATAGCATTGTACCTATGTTAATTTCTTAGTTTTTCCAAATATACCATAGCAATGTGGGATGTTAACGTTAGCAGGAACTGGATGAGGGGTATATGGAAACTGTGTTGTCTTTACAACTTTTCTATAAATCTAAAATCATTCCAAAATTAAAAAAAAATTTAATTAGTTGATTTGTATGGGCTTATTTCTGTATTCTCTGTTCTGTTCCATGGATCTCCGTGCCTATCCCATTCACCATTACCACACTATCTTGATTCCTATGGTAGCTTCACTATTTATAAACAATGTACAAGTTTTATTTAGTTTGTAAATCTCTCCTACAGACTAAAGCTCTGTGAGGACAGGCACAGGGATGGACAAAAGTTTTCTGGTTTACTATTGAATCTAGCATCATGTCTGGCATATGGCAAACACCGAATACATTTTTTTGTTAAAGGAATTAGAAAATGAATCTTAGTGACAGATTGAGTGAATGAATAAAGTAGATCTGAAGTGGTGACTCTGCTTCCCTGGTTCTGTCAAACCACTGGGAATATCATGGAAGCAGAGCAAACACTGAATAAATTTTTTGTTGGGTGCATAATTAAAAGGGGTGAGAGACTGCCATCTGGGAGTTCTTTTGGGTTTCAGCTGCAACTCTTCACTCACCCTCCAAATCTCTTAATTAGGTGCCTTTTTTTCCTGTTATCTATTCCTTCTGTCCTATGGGATGTATAGTCTCGCTGCCAAGGAGTTCCAGGTCAAATTGTGCCAAGCATTTAACATGCCCACCCAGGAGATGATATAGGTAAAACTCTTAGCATGTTCCAGAGCCTGGCGCATGGTGCATATTCAGCAAAGGTGAGCCTTAACCACTATTTTTAATCATTAAAAAATAAGAGATTTATATTTTTTACTCAAAACCGCAAATTACTTCATTCATTCTTTCATTTATTCATAAAATATGAATCCATTTGATAGGGTTTACAGACTATTACATGCCACACATTTTCCTAGGAGCTGGAGACATGTCAGAGAATAGGGCAGATACAATCCTGCCCTCAAGAGTAAATCTTTTGAATGAGCACTGCAACCAATTTACTCCATGTATCCAAACGTAATACACTGTGAAGATCTTAGTCCATACGGGTATGCATTTGATTTACAAGCAAAACTCTCTTTCTCCTTTAAAATGAAAAAACAAACCAACCAATCAACCTGTCTAGATTCTGATAAAGTAGATCTGTGCTAATTTTCTTAGCTCCAATAATTGCTTGTGACATACAATTGTACGAGAACATGAAAGAGGAAAGGCTAATTCTGGAAATCTGTTGGGGGAGGCAGTCCAAGGATAAATGGGTGTAGGTAGCCTTCAGAGCTCTTACAACTCTGAGATGTGGTTGCTGAGGTTTTTTTCCCCACTCCAATACAAAATGCAGAGTGGTTAACTAATATACACATGCATACACACATCTACCAATCATATTCCTTAATGTAATTAATGACTTCGACTTTTATCATTGTCCTCAACTCTTTACTAAAAAGAGGTTAAAAAAAAAAAGTGTGCAGTGAGATCTTTACCATTTAGGAAGAATTATTTTCAAGTCCCACTTCAGGTAGCTCAAGGAGGTCCCCTTGTTCAAAAATCTTTTCTCATTTTGTGTCAAAGAAACTTTCCCATAGCTGTGTCTTTGCTTTCGTGTATACATTCCCAGTCTCTGTAACTGTCATTGAGAAACTCAAAGAGGGTTTTTATCCCCCTTCTTCTGATTGAGTTAGGCACAAATGAGCACATCTGATTTCTGCCTTATGTTATCCTCATTGGCTAGGAAGAAATGGAGTTATGTACTAGGGGAACCTAATTAGACATTTTCCTCTTTAAAATCTGCCTTCATTTTGAATACTTTGATCTCAGTTAAACTGCATCCTTAGCTAATTAACAGCAAAACAATTAAGAAGCTGTGTTGGCTGTTGAAAATAAAAACTGTTTTCCAGCAAAGCCAATTCATTACATGTGGGCAACGATGGTCTTTGAAATCAATTTCCTGTAAAAACTAACAAGACAAACTGCTTCTTCTGAATATCCGCCTCTAAGCTGTATCTAATTCTGTTTACAGTGATAAAATCTCCCCGGTGGAATATCCCTCTGATCCTTGTAACCTCACAGTAAACATGGCAAGCTGGTGGATCTACTTCATTCCCATGAGCCAAATCAAAACATTAGGCCTGTCTCATCAGCTCCAGAATCAACATATCCAGGAGGGTTAACCATTATCATGAATTTTATACTTCACAGAATTTGAGAAGAAATAGTAGGGATTTTTTTTTAAAAAAAAGTTTTTTTCAGACAAGTACAGCAATCTTGGCGGCACTATATTAATATTTACCAAAAGTCTACAGAGTCACTCCACCAGTTTTGTAGACATTTATCATCTTTAAATCACGCAAGAGAAAAGCCCAACTACAAATACTAGCTAGTACTGTCCTGGAAATGATAAATTGAAACTCCCTCCAACTCTGTCATACTTTCAGCTGGATAATGTTTAGTTTGCAAAGTGCATTGGTTGTGGCTCTTTTATCCGTCTTCATTTGAAGATATGGTAAGGGCAACTAACTGTTGATCAGAGTTGACAGATAATACTGCTTTGGTGTCAGGAAATTTACATTAATCAGGACACAGTCACAATGCTGAAAAATAAATTAACTTCTGTAGTAGCCAATGAAAAGCTACCACATATGGGATGAAGACTCCATTATAAATAAGAAACTATGCAAAACACAATGATTGGTTGGTAAGAAAACTGGCTGATTGGTTGGTTGGTTGGTTCATTCATGAAATATTTCATTCAACAATTACTTATCGAGCACAATATGCCAGGCACTGAAGCAGGTGCTTCTTTGTGATGGGAGACCTGTGAAGCCTGATTCTGGTAAAAAAATAACTCTACATCTAGTAATAAAATTCCTCAATTATTCTATGGTCACCCAATTATTCAGCAACCCACAAAGCGACATCTACTGTATGCCCAGCATTACTTGCGGAATTAACAATTTAATTGATTAAACCAGATGGTGTTTTTCCTAAGCACATCTGTAGCGGATAGCTAAGTTCTCATGAAAGTCTGTAGAAAGGGAATTTCAACCGTTTGTAGGGTTTAGTTATTCTCTGGCCCATTGTGTTCATGGGCACCCTCACTGCCAGAAAGACAGAAGGCAGTTTCCAGTCAATTAAGCAAGTAACTGACAGTATTTGTTGAATGTTTACTCTGCGCCTAGTGCTGTGCTTGCTGTTTTCTTTCTTCCTAGAGAATAGGCGGATGTTGTAAGAATCTGGTTAACTGCCCATGAACATGCAATGTATAATTGTTAATATAGCAAATACTGGCTGGGATCAATGAAACAGAATGCCTGCTCTCTAGGCACTCATTACAAAATAGTACAATAGGTAGAGTAGGTACACATAGTGTAGCTGTGCCTTATAAGCAAATGCTTCGCCCACGAGCCCTAATTATTTTAATTGGTAGTATTTCCTTTTACTTTGCTTTTAAACATTTTTCACTAGTCTCCAATACTCAACTTACAATACAAATGGAAGCTTACAATAGCTATGTAAAAAAGATGAATATTTCACTTAAGAGAGGATACTTAGGTAGTATTAATGAGAAATATTTGGTATCTGCTTAGAGAAATGTACAAGCTTTTACTGAACTCAGGGAAATTAAATAAGTTTTTGAATAATACATCTTTTAGGAACTGAATGTACTGATGTTGGGCTGATATCATGATGGACAAACTTGTTGTGTCCTATTAATTCCAATTGTATAATAGTGTGGTATTTGCTATAAACAATTGGCATTTTAAAATCCAGTTTCTAAAGTAGAGATTTCAAATGTGGTTAATTCATGGGACATTTCAACAAAGCACAGGGAGAGTGGGGGAAAGTGAATATGGGATAAATTTTAAGTGAAACAGGAAAGAGGCAGAGGTTCTAGGAGTTAGAAGAAAGTTTAGAGAGCATTCAATCCAGCCCTTTGCCCTGACCCTTTCACAGAGCCTCCTATAGCACATTCTTATTCTGAAAACTAAGAAACTCGGTCTTTCCATTAAGTCTCAGAAATTGTTTTCCCTGAGCTCTAGTGAAGAGTGTCTTTAAAACAGCGAAGTTTGTCAAGCCTCCTCGGTGTCAGCTCTGGATGATGTTGGAGGCCAGTCCTTAAGAATGATCCTAATTACATCGATGTCAATAGAAACACAAAAGAGTGATGATAATAAATAGTGCTTGGTTGTAAACACAATGCCAGATCCTGTAAATGATGGAAACCAGGCCTGGTTCCTGTCTGGGAGCATCTAATAAAATGTTATGAGTTATGCCTCAAAGAGGTTAAGATTGATGGTATACTGTCAACCCTGGAGTTTTCCAAATGCTTTTTGATTCTGTGCTACAAAAACTCTAGTAAATATGTTTGTTTTGGGTTGCGTGTTGATTTGGAATGTTGAACATGATCGATATTTTTGCCATGTAGAAAACTGAGATGAAACCATTATTACCCAGATCGGTACTTATTAGACTTTCAGTAGAAATGAATGAACACATTTATCCTCAGATGTGAAGTCAAATTAAAACTTGAACTTTCAGGCTTAAGGTAAACACTATTCCTGTTCAGCTACTCTTTGGCTGGGATGCCCTCCACATTTTTAGAAAATTCAGCCCCTGGATTGTTTATTGTTTTGGTACAGCAAAGGGTACAATCTTCCATTGCACACAGCTCCAAGATACCCGCTAATGTCCAGGACAGGAACCATTCAGGATGAGAAAGCCTTTGGGGTCATACCCATTCAGGGTTAGAGCTTAATCCCCAGGTGACCTCTCTGAGTCATTTTCCTTATCTTGGAATCACATGCTTATAGAGTTTGGTACCTGAATACATTCAGGTATGTGAAGCACACGTAGCAAGGCACAGAACGTATTTTGTAGAAGTGCAGACACTGCAGGCACAGACTGGGTTTCTATTCTCAGCTCTGCCATTTACTAGGCTGTCACCCTAAACTCATTAATTAGCTTCTCAGAATCTTAGTTTCCTCCTCTGAAAGAGGGGTCATTCATACTGAGTGAGGATTGAATTATACTAAGTGGAAAATGCATGTATGTAAAGCATTAGACTTCGTGTGTGTGTTTCTAATGTGTCTTGCCCACAGACATACCCCTTCGGTGACTGGCTGACATTTTGAAAATTCCAAGACATTAGGCTAACCCAGTTTGAGCCACAATGTTTTTATAAATATCTCTCACAAAGAAACTGGAGGGCTGACAATGGGAAGACATAAGGGACTCTGGGGATGGGGTTGGGGAGATCGTCACCTTTACTGTTCTTCCTTCTTTAAGGGATGATTACAGGAGGCTGCTGTCAAAGACTGTTCCTTTAGCATCTCTCAGTGCTTAACATTACAAACAAGTAACACCAGAGAACCATTTTAATACCTGTAATTCTCCCAATCTCATTAAATAATTCCTTCAAGCCTCATCCTCCAAGAATAACAAGGTAGATTTTATGGACTGATTTTCTCTGTATATTTGGACAATACTCGAAAAAGAAACAGTGGACGTCAGTGATAAGAGCTCCCTTGCAGCTGCCTGCCTCCATTTCCAAAGCGACTACTCTGCTCTGTGATGTCATCTGGAAAGATAACTTAGTAGTTTCATGACAGTCAGAAAATGGGCATTATAATGCAGCTTGAGTTCCAGGCTGTTGCTCTAAATATTAAAATGATTTGGCTTCCTATCTCAGCTCTGCTACTTATCAGTATATAACCTTGGGCCAGCAGCCATGTAACCTCCTTAAGCTTCAGTTTCCTCATCTGTAAAATGGGGATAGCAATAGCCACCTCCTGGGATTGTTTACAGATTCCCTGAGTGAATGCACATAAGCTGTCTAAAGGGGTATGGCATCAGGGTAAGAGTTCAATAAATGTCAATCATCATTATCGTAATCTTTAGCTACTATTCCAAAGTTGCTTTCTCTTTCGACTGATGAAATGAAAGGTTGTTAGCTGTTTTCCTAATCAGATTCTCACAACCTGATATTTTCCAGCTCATCTTTCTTAAGAATAGTCATCTATCAGATAGGTCCATCTGGAGGTCATAGTTTGTTCATGAGAAGACAAGGAGCTATTGCTTCCTGGTTATATTTGAACAGAAAAAAAAAAGACACTTCTTGAAAGCTGCTCTGGGCAAATGTTTCCCGAAGGAGACTTAGTGTAGGGCAGAGCAGTAAGGAGCAAGGTCTTGTATTCAGGCAGAAACTCTGCTGTCTGTGGAGCCAACCCGGCCATCCCTTGCAGGACTGCACATGAAACTCACTCTTATGAGCCCCATCTGGTACTAATCATCCCATTTCCTGTCTCTTGAGTGCTCATGCACACTGCAGCACTGTATGCATTGATGTTTGCTTAGGGCTTTTTGCATGAGTATTCCTTTTTAAAAGAAGGCCTCTTCCTTCCCTATATCCCTGTGGAGGTTAAGAGCAATGCTTTTGGAGTCAATTAGACCTGGATTTAAATATCCACTCTGCCCCTTACTATCTAGGTTACAGTACTTCTTTGAGCTTCGCTTTTGTCATCGGTTAAATGGAGAGTTAACATGTGTAAAGGGCTTAGGAGAGGGTTGGCACATAATAAATACTCAATAAATATTAACTCTATCCTGAGAGCCTACTTCATAAATAGTAGTGATGGACAGGATAAAATGTGGTTACAATAATGATACTCTTTGGGTGTATAATTTCCAGAAAAGCTACTGTCAGTTGTGATGACATCATTCTTTCTTGTAACATAAAAATCTCGGAAAAGAGAACCCCTCCTCCTCTATCCTTAGATATAACTGCACTATATTGGCACCTAGTAAGATAATCCAGCTCTAAAACTCCAAAACCACTTCAGCTCTTTGGAACAATTTCATAATTTTGTGAAATAAAACTTAACTTTCACTTTTAGACAAAACTGAGAACAACTTCAAAGCAGTTAGTTGCTCTTAGTAAAAGAATGAAGATACGGAGTCAAACACTGTTTATCTTTGGCAAAAGGAACTCAAAGAGATATTTTAAGACTTAATCTGTCAGAAAAACAAATTTATTTTTTCTGAAGTGAGATTAGGTGCCTTGATCAGAGATTCCACCACGACATTTTACTGTGTCCCCATCTCTCCTTCCTCCTGACATATACACTCTTGCTGTTTCTTAAAATGATTTCTTTCCAGACTGGAAGAAGTATTTAAATATTGGTGACAGCCTTTCTTAGCTGCTGAGAGAGTTAGTGCTTTGGAAGAAGGCTAGACAGATTCACCACTAGGCTGATATACGGTTTTTCTGATATATTTAGAAGTCATATGTGAGTATGAAGAGCTTGCAATTTGAAGTTCAATTAATGCTCAGATATTTCCTTATCCATCTCATTCCCTTGAGTTCCTTACTGACAGAGCCAGGTTAGAGAGCCTGTTTCATGAGGAAGAGTGTGTCTGGGGATCATGGAAGCTCTAGGCTCAAGGAGATCTCAGGGTCATCTAGTAAAACCCTCTAATTGCCCCAGAGATTTTTAAATTTTAGGGCATTATGTATTTCTTTATGAGGCTGAATGAAATGGAATGCATCTCCTAGAAAAATGCACATACAGGTAGGCTCACTTGCAATTTTAAATACGGTTCCTGGAGAGCTCACTGATGCATCTCCGGGATTCTAAGTCAGAGAGTCTGCAGGTAAAAGCTCCTGGCTGGTGCTGGTGCCAGTATTGTCCGGAGGCCAAATCAGGGCCCTGATTAGAAGGAGCTGCTCTGACCCTTTTTTAATGTTAAGCTCACAATGAGGCAAAGTCTACAAAGCAAGAAGATGCCTAGTTGGAACCTACATCATTTATCCATTTCTAGGCCACTCTCTGGGGACCCAGAGCACACTTTCAGAACCTGTTATAAGCCTCTTCCCAGGGTTTACCATCTCAAAGATACACCATGTCACCAGGGAGTATACCTCTGGGTAGCTGTTTTTCTTTGGGATGGGTTAAGAACTTGAGTATTAGCATGTGTGTCAATACAGGTAAGTGTAAGTCCGCTTACAGTATAAGATGGAGGCAGGTGAGAAAAACAAAAAGGAGGCTTTAGACCTTTCCCCTCCATTTTTACTCTTGTCCTAGACTCAGCAAAGGGGTACATTGCTGTTGCTTCTGATCACTTTGCTCCTCTCAGCTCTTTCCTCCATCTAATTCTGACTTAGCCTTTAAGCCAGTTTACATGTCCTTTCCCCTGAAATGCATTCCTTGACCCTCAGGCTTAGTTCCCCGGTGAATTATCAGTACCCTGTAACTTTCCCTTCACAGTACTTATTTAAAGATTATTTGAGTGATTATTTGAAATGTCTGTCTTAGGTACTTGAAAACCATTTGTGGTCATTTGTGTAAAGTCTAGCTTGTCACTGCTGTTTCCTCAGAACCTAGCATGGTACCTGGCACAGAATCGATCCTCAATAAATATTTGCAGAATGAGTGAATAATGAATGGATACTATCTTTGGGACCTATGTTAGCCACATTTTAAGAAATGATCCTCAGTCCCCAGCAGCTTTCTTCCTTCCTAATATTCTAGGGCCTACCAGCCCACATGTAGGTGTAACCGATTGCCTTATGATGCAAGGGAACTAGGTGGCCAGCCTCACTGGGGTGCAGCAAGCCAATAAAAGTGCAAAGACCTTCATGTATATGATGGACCTCTTGTGCCCCTGTGATCACTGGCTAACACCCTGAGGGACTAATCACCCAAATCTGCTATCTGAATGAAAATCAAGGCAGTCTGAATTTGGCATGAAGTGTGACTAACAGGTAGAAATTTCTTACTTCAGTATTTCCTTTAAAATGGCAGCCTGGCCCCAGATAAAATGAGCATCCTAATTTCAACCCATCAAGAACTGAATTATGTCCAAATAACACAGCTCCCCTTGTTCTGATTGGAAATATCCTTGCCTACAAAAACAAATATTGTCTATGTAACAAAATATTGCCTGGATGCTGTGATTAAAATTTAATTGGCAGAAATTAGGATAAGTTTTGTAAAGATTTGGTATTAAGTTAAAGACAGTCTGTTGTGGAGCCATGACAATTAGGTCTATTATCAGGGTGAAGGCAAGAATATTAATAGTCATAGTTAATATTTATTGGGTGTTTTCTCTGTTCCAGGTTTTCTGTTGAGTGACTTACGTTCATTCTCTGTTTTACAAAACCCAGGGAGGTGGATATGATTATCCTATTTTACAAATGAAGGAACAGAAACTCAGAAATGTTTGGTAGTTTCTCCAAAGTCACCTTAACTGATAAGTGGCAAAGCCAAGTTTTAAGCCTATCTATATTTTAGGATTCCATTTTACATTCTACCACTGAGTATATTAAAATCTCCTCATATACCAGAAAGAGGTAACTCCCGGCCCATGCTTAAAGAACAGGAGAAAAGCTAGACTCAGACATTTTCAGGGGCTACTTAATCCTGTTTTGTTGCCTTCATCTCACATCAAGATATCATTTCAGCTCTGCCTTGTCAAGTCCTCCCTCATGTGGACCTCAGAGGATGAAGGCTATGCTCTATTGTCCATTGCTGTATGATAAGCTATCCCCAAATACAGTGGCTTAAAGCAACCATTTTAATTTGCTGATGGTTTTGTGGGTCAGGGATTTGGAAAGAGTTTGGCTGGTGGCTTGTTTCTGCTCCACAGACCATCAGTAAAGGCAGTTAGAGCCAGAAGAGCCACTTCCACCCATGGCATCTTTACTCACTTGACTGGCATCTCTGCCTCCCTTCATGTTTCACTGTACTGATGCCTTATCCTCCAGGGTTTTACATGTGGCTCAGTGGTTTTAGGATAGATGGACTTCCTGCATGGTAGCCAACTCCTCCTAGGGTGATTGTTCCAGAAACAGGTATTCCAAGAAGCCCGGGAAGAAGCTATGAAGCTTTCTAGGACTTTTTTTTTGTCAGGGCAAAGATGTCATGTCTTTGAAATTTGTTGATCAAATAAGTCACTGAGTAAGTTTCAAAGTAGGGTGAAGAAATTCACTTCACCTCTAGATGGTGGAATGACAAGTGAAATAGGAAAGAAAATTGATGGCAATTCTCTTGGAGACAAGCTACTATAGACTATCTTCAAAAACTATCGCCATCTCACCAGCAAACATCCAAATGAATATTCCTTTAGAGGACAGCTTAGACTATAAGCCTCTTGGTGGAAAGTAGAAAAGGTAAATAGCATGTAATAATCACTTGCTACACACCAGATCCTAAGCTAATTGCTTTACATAACTGATTTCATTTAATTCTTATAACAACCTCTTAGGTGGTCTGATTATTCACAGTGTTACAGATACTCAAAGAAGTTAAGGCATTTACTCAAAGACCCAAGAAAATGCAGTCTCTGAGAGCTGAACTCAGGTCTTGTGAACCTCAAAGTTGTGCCTTTCGTCTTTACACAAATGTGGTAAGGGCTTATAGGGAAGGCAGGTTCATGGATGGGGTAAGACAAATTAGCAGGCAAATTTCGGCAAGCAGGCAGGATAGATATAAAAAGGCAACAGTGTGGTTGGAGGCAGAGGAGTGGAGACTGATCTGCGGGACTGTCAAGGGATGTGAGGACTGGAGTTGGATAGCTTGGCAAAAGAAGTTTCTGGTGGCCTTGAAATCCAGGCAGAGCCCAACCTGTTGAGATGGGAAGTCAAGCAGCCCATGCACTCCAGAGGAATACCTTATGCCCAAGGCTTAAAACCTCAATTGACTGCTTTTCTTTTTTTTTAATTAACAAAAGCTCGGAGTTTGCTCAGTCATCTCAGTTCCCAAACACAATTCAATTTCAGAGGGGAAGGAAAGTTCATGGAAATCAATGACGAGGGCTGAAGAACGGTCCCGTTTTCACTCCAGAGAAGGATTACCTTGTCTGTGAAAAATTCTGTTCCTCCCTTTTCTCAGAATTGGCAATTGGGAGACAAAGGGGAGCTGCTAATTGGTGAAATGATTTCTGTATCAATTATTCAACTTTGACGCGACTAGATGTAATAAAGCAGTATCTTAGGAAGACATTTGGGCAACTGAGTTTTGCACAAGTTCAGGAAAAAGTAGTCCTGATGCATGACTTTGTAACGTAAAATTTCTTACCTTCAGTAAGGTACAGTGGTTAAGAACAATAGCATCTGAACCAGACCGAGCCAGGACTGAGTCCTTCTCTACCACTTACCAGCTGGGTGACTTGGGACATGTCAGTTTCCTCTTAGAGCCTCACTTGACTCATTTAAAAATTGGAAGAACGATCCCTGAAGAAGGTGGTGAGAAGTCAATGAGATGGTGCATATAAAGTGCCTGCACAGGATTTGGACTGTAGAAAGTGCTCAGTGCAATTAGCCATCCATGTTAGGTTCGCAGACACTTGGTCTGACTTCAGAGTCTAGAGCCTGCTCCATTTGTCAGGTCTGGGAATGGAAGCACTGTAGTAAATGCTCTAATTATGATCCTGAGACTCAGAGCCATCTGGAAATTCAGTCTCCTCTTTGACCAGAAGTGGGATGCAGGATGAGGTTAGGTCAAAACCTCCCCCTATTCTTTATTAACATAATAACTGAAAGCATAATCTTACCTCCCTCTTGGGGCTGATTTGAAGGATAATTTCTATAAATCACACAATAGTGCTAGTCACAGGTATAATTATTACATAGGGAACAGCCTCTATCTGTTAGCTATTATTATTATGTATTGAAATACTGGTGTGGCAGGTACTGTTCTAGGAGCATCTTTAGGACAGATGGACCCATGCCTAGAGGATTAGCTCCTGGAAGTCGTGCAAGACTTACTCCCTGTCATTCAGATATTGGCTAAAAGTATGGACAAAGTACATCTATGGTCAAGGCAAACCCAGGGATTGTGATACTGCTGAGCCCCAAGCCAACATCTAAGGTACCAGGGGTCACCCCTAACCAGAGAAGATGTGGTTATTAGTCAGGATGTCCATAGCATGATGTGGCCAGAGGGAGGGTCTGACTGAGGCTGAAGAAAAAAGCAGAAAAGATGAAGCCACGTAAGTCATGCCAGACATCATGCCAAAGAGAGGAGAGAAAAGTGAGGACATTCAGGGAGCAGAGCACAAGCTGGGGCAGGTCAGGATGAAGACCATGGTCCACGTGAGTATCTGAGGATGACCTTTATGTAATACCGACAGCCTGGTGCAAGAGTGGGGCTTCGACCTAAAGAGACTGGGTAGTGTCAGACTCAAAACGACATCTATATGTTTTACGAAATTTTAAGATTCCCATTTTTTGAATGAGGTCCAAGTTCAGGTCTAGGAAGTTTGTGAAAACAGAAGTTCTGAGAAATAATTAATTACCACATCATTCCTACTTTCCACTGCCTCATGCAGAACAACTAGAGTCAAACTTTGTTGACCTTCAAAGCATATGTGTGGTTAGGCATGATTTATGCTAAGAAGCAAGCCATATGGCATTGGAGGGTTTAATTTTGATGCTAGTCACAGGTGTGTGTTTTCACTGGCATGCCTCAAGCAATTTATTTGCTGACGGAGACTATACACAGGCTAACAAGGTAAGCTATCCTGGATGAGGCTGAATAAGAGAATCGTGGCCGGTCTGCTTTCCTCCACCTAGTCTGTTAGTTCTGCACATTAAACATGAAGTAGAAAAGGTGAAAATAACGGACTTTGAGATGATCTTGACTAACAGCCTCTCTGTAAGCAAAGAAAGGAGTTTTAAATCAGAGGTATCGCTCATATAACAGGAGTGAAGGCTTCACCTTGAAGCGACTGGGGAAATCAACGCCAAATTGTTGGTTAAACAAGCACAATATAATTACATGAGATGATAAACAAATGTTCAAACCAATCACGGCAGAGGGGAAAAAAAATTTAAACCAGGTGTATGGCACTGAACAGGCAAATCTGCCGTTGCATTGTCTAATCTTTTGGCTTGTCATCTGATTAAGGTCTCTTCATATTTCAGAATCATTATAGGACGTATTTTCCTCTGACTCTTCCCTGGCAACCAATAGCCTTTTCTGGCTTTATTTGCCATCTTTATTCTTGATTCCATCATCCATCATCATAATAACCCCCTTGCAAATTCTCTTAGCTCCAGTATCCATCATTCCCTTTTCCATCCTCTCCTGGAAAAACATCAACCCAGGTGAGCATCATCTGCCTTCGCCAGGCTTAGAGCCAAGCAGATGAATGTTGACAGATAAATTCACAAACTGAGATTGCTTTCCCTTTAATTCACATTATACCTTCATTAAGTACTTGGTGCCCTCCAGTAATCCTTACCGTTTCTTGAGTTGATTTCCCATTTGCTGAGAACACTATTTTGTGCCTTCTCCCATCTCGTACCTCAAACATGCTTTCTTCCACTGCCGTTGAGCTCCCCTCATGCTGCACTAAAAAGTTAGAAGCCACCAGGGAAACATTCCTCTTCTTTTCATCACTGAAGGACCAAACTGAGCTACACTTGCAATCTGGAATCCTCTCCTACTTCCCGTGTCATAGTAGGATTGAGGCCGTATTCCTCTCAAAGCAAACCCTTCTTCTTGAGCTCCAGACACCATCTCCCTCCCTTCCATGAGTCTCCCTCTTTCCGTTTCCTGGTTAATTTCCCTCCGCAAACAAACACGCTCCAACTGTTCCCATCATAAAATCAACAAATAGCAAAACCCAAACCTTCCCTTGACCCTACATATTCTAGATACGGCTTTAATTCTCTGCTCTCTGTTATATTAAACTTCTCAAAGGGTTGTGTATACATGCTGCCTTTCTAATCTTCCTTTCACTCATTTATTAACGTGGCCTCTTCCCATTTACTCCTCTGAAACTGTGCTTGTCAAGGTCTCTGGTGACTTCCATTTAGCTAAAGCAATGTCTTCGTTTTAGTCTATGTCTCAGCGGCATTTATTGTAACATTCTCTCCTTTTGGACATACCCTCCTCTCTTCGCATTCATGATGCTATCATTTCTTGGTTTGCCTTCTACTTTGCAAGCCACTCTTTCTCAGCATCCTGCTGGCTCCTTCATTTCTGATCATTTCCGATAAACCTTTGTGGTCCTCGGAGCTCAGTCCTGATTTCCTCTTTTATCTCCTTCTCTCTCTGGGCTGTGAAGGAGGATGCTTCATCAATTCCCATAGGTTTAGATATCATGTTTATGCTAATGAAACTCAAAGGTATATCTCCAGTCCAAATCTGTCTAATTTTAAGCTCACTCTCATATTTATTTTGACTTTACCATTCTTCTCCATATGTATGTTTTACAGGCACCTCAGCTTAAGAAAAGTGAAACTCTTGGTTTTCTATTCCAAATGTTTTTCTACCCTCACTCAGTCATCTTCATATCAGCAAATTGTACCAGCATCCACATTGCTATTTAAGCAAGAATCCTAATGGTCATCTTTGATTCTTGCTCTGCTTCACTTCCCATATCAAACTTTTCCATCAGCAAGTCTTGTCAGTTTTGTCTCTAAGAATAATGCCCATCTGTCCACTATTGTCATCTCAATTGGCTCTGCCCTAGCCTAAGCTGTTGTTATGTCACACTTGGATGACTTCATCTGTTCATAAGCCTCTCTCAGCCATTTTCCATGTAGCATCAAAAGGGATCTTCTTCAAAAAGCCAATCAGCCTCCGATTGCACCTAAAACAAACTATGAAGGTCCTGAATAATCTTCTCCTGGCTTTCTTCTTACAACCTCATCTTACAAAACTCTGCTTCACTTACCATGCTGTAGCCATGCTGATATAAGAATTGCAAACATACCAAGCTCTTTCTAATCATATGGGTTTGTTCGTGCTGCTCCTTGAACTTTTGCATCACTTAGTCACATCCCTTCTTTTAGGTTTCAGTTTAAATGCTACCTCTTCAAAAAGGCCTTTCAAGCCTACTCTCCCTAAAACAGATATCGATCTTTCTTTAGTTCAGCCCTGTATTTGTTATCTTGATGAGAATAAGATAAAAGAACAAAACATCCTGACAACAAAGACCATATATTTTCTGTTCATCATTGTATGATCCTCATCTAGCAAAGGCCGGGAATAAAGTAACCACTTAATATTTTTAAATGAATGAAGACGCGTTTCAGGGACCTAACCCATACAATGTTATCTATAGGAATTGAAATATCTGTATTTTCTCACACCCAGGACACTATGACAACTAAAGAAACAGGACTGACCATTCCTTAACTTTCATTTCGGTAAAATGTCAAGTTGCCGAATCATCTTGCTTAGTATTGGCTGACAATGATACTGAACAATATGTTGATTCATTTCAAGCTAGCATTTGTAAAAAGCTTACTTTGTGTGAGAAACTGAGCTAAGCATTTTTAAACACATTTTCTCGTTTAAAACTTAAAATAATCCCATGAGGCAGGCATTATTAATTACTATCTTAGGCACATAAGCAAACGTCTGCATAAAATTTCAGGGGTCTTTTGCACCTCCTGAAAATCTGTAGACCACTGTTAGAAGCCAAACCCCACTCATAATAGTGTTCTACAAAGTGGAGAGCTCCTACTTAATATTTTGAGGTACACAAAGAAAATACTAGAATAGTTATGTATGTATCTATAAATAAAAATACATTAAGCTTTGCTAATGTTTGTTAAACAGATTCACATAGTCTCATGTCATACATGGGCCTCAAATTATGGAGGAAGGGCAGAAGATGCTTCACACCATGGATCAAGCAGGGACTGGTGCAGATTTAGCAGAACACACTCATTGTTTTCTACCTTCAGGAAAGATGAAAGGCTTTAATAGATTCCATTAAGAAATATGAATTGGAGACAGTATTCAGTGCAAACACAAGCAAACAAGAAAATGACTACCTGTCACCGCCCTTACTCCTGGTACAAGCTCTTTATCAACATTATAAATGTAGCAATATGAAAGTATGATCACTGCTATGATCTAAATTGTGCCACCCCACCACCAAATTCAGATGTTGAACCCCAACCCACAATGTGGCTGCATCTAAGATGGGGTCTTTAGAAGGTAATTAATTATAGTTAAATGAGGTCATAAGGGTGGGTCCCTAGTCCAGTAGGAATGTAGCCTTATAAGAGAGGAAGTGAGAGATCTCTGTCTCCCTCTTTCTCTGCCATGTGAGGACACAAGGAGTCTGCAGCTGTCTGCAGACCAGGAAGACAGTCCTCCCCAGAACCTGACCATGCTGGCATCTTGGTCTCAGACTTCCAGCCCCCATAACTGTGAGAAATAAATTTCTGTTGTTTAAGCTACCCCCGACCACAGTGGATTTTCTTATGGTAGCCTGTGAAGGCTAATACAATTACGTAGTCAGCTCTAATATAAAATTGTCCCCTCACCTTTCAAAATTATTAAGACAATTTAAAATATGAATTTATAAACATTATTATTATCCTAGCCCTGAAGAACTTATTTAAATTATGCTTTAAAAGATTACCTTGAGATAGTATGAGGTTGTGATAAGCAGGACCTCTAAAATTATATATCCAGAACATGAAGATGAACTATATAACTTTAAAGCAATGTTTATAGCCATATCATTATCAGTCCAATAACTGATGAAATCTTCCTGAGGTTAATGATGCTTGGAAGCCTTTTTTGAGGTTTCTTAGTTAATACTTTGGCAAGCCTGGTGATTGCCTATACCAATATCCATTTTCCCTTTCTTTCTTTCAGTATCAGAACTCCAATAGTTAGCAGAAAATACTGCTGTCAAGATTTAAGAAAAAGGTATTTTCTAGCCTCTCTTGGAGATATATATGTCCTTGAGACTAAATTCCGCTTAATAAATTATACATAAAAATAATCTTCGACTTCCACAGTGCCCTCTTAGAAGGGAGGACATAGTTTTCTTCCTCTTTTTCTTTTTCATCCCTGTTGGATGGTGTATTAGTTATCTATTGTTGCATAACAAATTAGCCTGAAAATTTGGTACTTTAAAACAACATTTATTATCTTGTGGTTTCTGTAGGTCAGGAATCTTGGCATGGCTTATCTCAGTCCTCCAGCTCAGAGTCTCTGAGAAGGTTGTAATCAAGGTGTTGGCTAGGCTGTTGTCATCTTGGGGCTCAGTAGGGAAGGATCCAATTCCCAAATTAACTCACATTGTTGTTGCAGGATTCAATTCCATGTGGGCTATTAGACTGAGGGATTCTGGCCTTCACTGGCTGTTATCCAGAGCCACCCCCCAATTCTTTGCCACATGAGTCTCTCCATAGGGCAACTCTTGATATGGCAACTTGCTTCACGAAAGCAAGCAGGCAAGAAGAATGAGAGGGAATGTCAGTAAGGCACTCAGAAGTCATAACCTTCTGTAACTGAATCATGGAAGTGGCATTCCATCATTTTTGCTCTATTCTATTCATTAGAAGCAAAGCACTAGGTCCAGCCCACATTCAAGGGGATGGAATAGCACAAGGGTGTGAATTTGAAGGGACAGGGATCATTGTCATGACAGAGGCTCCCTATCCTAGCTGGAATTCAGAAGTGTAAGCAGGACTTTGAGAAATCCTATTGGAATTTGAGAAAGTACGCTACAGATGGTACAGAAACAAAGACAGGAAACTATGAGCTACCTACCAATCTGGGTTGTCTACTTACAGACTTCTTTTATCTGAGAGAGAAATAAACTTCCCTTGAATTTAAGCCACTGTCACTTGAGGTTTTAATATTACATGCTGACAATTCTAATTTTATGTGGTGTAATGGCTGAAGACAAAAAGCCATATATCATTGGAACAAAACTTGTTTTCATGATGTGATAAATATGGTTGAAATAATATGATAAAAGCAATATGATGGCAAACTAGAAAATATTTCTTTGTATCAAAATACATTTGGAATGTACGTACATCGAATATATTAATGAAGATTGGAAGAAACAACTTTTAGGGCAGATGATACAGGACAGGAATTTTGTTCTACAGCCAGATGGAAGTACAGATGTTTTTAGGATGTCTTAATGTGTGCTATTTGCTAGATTGGATTTCAATAATAAATATTAACAACATAATAAATAGTAACATTAAAAATCACGTTTTTCTGGTATGTCACTAAATTAAAGATAACCAAAGAAGATATATTTCTGAGAGTGAATAACTGCTACAAATAAAGCAATGTCTAATGAGGAAATATTTAAGTATGTTCACTGATGGAGTGGACCCTCTTAAGATTTTTTCTTTTTAAGTTTCTTGGGTAATGTTACACAGACAACACCAAATGTGGAATTCATCCATTGCACTGTTTATAGGAAAGGTAATACAGATAAGAAGTCAAAACCAGAAAAGCACAAATGGCTACATTCATGTGACTGATTTAAAAAATTAAATTTTAAATACTTAAAAACCAAGACTAAAAAATATAGTACAATTGATATGTCATTTTTAACAAGATGGCCAGATATATATTTTTTTCAACCACTCAGAGGTTGACTAAAAGAACTGGACTTAAAGATATATATTTTTCTTTTACAAAAATATAAAGATACAAAATTTGTTGATCTTCTCCCTAATGACAAGTTCCATTAGTTTAAGTTCGCCTGACAAACATTTTTGCACATAAACACACTGAATGTATCCCTTAATTGCAAAATTTATGTTATAATAATGTGTGAAGAAGAGGCTGTTTCACAAAACAAATTCTTGTTCTGGATAATTTGCAAAATAGATATTTAAAAATATTTCCATTATTTTTTGATTCTGTAGCTAACTATGATCATGTGCTGTGTACAAAAACTCATATTTCTACACTTTAAAATATTGGAGAGTGTATTAGTTTTCTATTGCTGTGTAATGGATTACCAAAAATTTAGCATCTTAAGACAGCACATAAATTTATTATCTCACAGTTTCGCTAGGTCAGGTGCATGGGCTTGGTTTAGTGTCTACTGAATAGGGTCTCATAAGGGGGTAATGAGGTCTTAGCTGAGCTGTCTTCATCTGGAGGCTCCACTGGGGAAGAATCTGCCTCTAATTCATTCAGGTTGTTGGCAGTATTCATTTCCTTGTGACTGTATGACTGAGGGCTCCAGCATTTGGCTGGCTGTTGGCTGGAGGTCCTAGAAGCTATCTGCAGCTCCTAGAGGTCACCCAGTGTTCCTTGCCACATGGGTTCTCCAACAGGACCACTCACTTCCTCCGGGCCTTGAGAAGAGTCTCTCACTCCAGGGTGCTAAGACAGAGTCTTATGTAACAAACCCAATCGCGAGAGTGATATCCTGTATTTTGCGAGTTGGAAGCAAATCACATGTCATGGCTACAGTCAAGGGAAAAGGATTTCACACAGGTAATGGTCTTCTGGAGGGGGACATTATTAAGGGTCATTTTATGTTCTGTGTGACACACAGAATTTTCCACTTTGCAAGTCTTCATAATAAAGAGCTCAGTGGGCTTTGAATACATTTGTTGATAATACAACAACAAAACTGAAAAAACCACTGACATCAGGGCAGGGGAAATTTATTTGCTGAACTAATTATTTCACACAATTAGTGAATGGGGTTGAAAAATGAATATTATTATTTCATGTGCAGGCAATAATATACTCTTTAATTTAGATATATTTATCTTTGAGAGATTTTTTTTCAGCTTTCATAGCCATTAAAACCAAGGATCAAAATAAGCTGACCATAGTGACAGACCTCTGAATTGCTAAATTATACATATTACAGGTGTTAAATCAAGACTTTCAAATAAAATGATGCTTATTTTATCACACTGTATTTACTAATAATATTAAAGTTCTGTTAAGAAAGTTTTTTAAGCAACTAATAAGTTAAAATTTTAATGATGTATTTATTTTATCTGTATCTCATTTGATATGTATTTTTAAAAATTTAGAATGTATATAAAATATAAGATAATCCATGTATACAATTTCTAAAGAAATAAATACACATATATTATTTTAGGGATACATATTCACTTTTTTCTAAAAGGCTTGTGTCATAGAATGAGTTTGGGACCCATTGCTCTTGCTCAGCACTGTCTGGTAGAGTAGCTCCATAGGGCTGTAGAGCACTTGAAATGAGGCTGGCCCAAAATGAGATGAGACAAAAGTGTAAAATACACATTTTCAAGACTCTGTTAACAAGAATGTAAACTACCTCACTAGAAGATTTTTTTATGTTGACTGCATGTTTAAATGACAATTTAAAAAATATATTAGTTAAATAAAATACATTAAAATTAATTTCACGTGTTTCTTTTTACTTTTTAATGTGGCTATTAAAAAATTAAAATTATACATGTGGTTGCATTATATCTGTTGGACAATGCTACCCTAGAGGATTTGACAGAGTATTAGAAAAAACAGGCAAGTTGGTCAGTGGTACTTTTGGACTAAGCAACAGTGGAATTAATCTAAGTGACATGGTAAGATATAGCCTCACTTGAAATGATTTGCTATGCTTCCTGCTCTTGTAGCTACTTTTTTTCCCTTTACTCATTAACAGTGGTTAGTGTGATATTTTAATCTCATTGGTTGAAACAAATTCTAAGCAGATGACCTGATTTCCTCTTTGGGTTGTACCCTTTGTTCTGTTTACCATCACCAGATAAACTGATAGTGCTTTTTCTGATAATACAGCAATTAAGACTTGATGTTTAGGATTAATAGCTAAGTACCCTCAGAGAAATATCCCAATAGCCTGTGTGTGTTTGTAGAAATTTATTCACCTCAATGCAGTATAATGAGTTCTCTTTATTAACCACTAATAAAGCTATACCAAATATAGAGAAAAAAGGTAAATTCTGCTAACTACTTGAGGCATGCTCTTTTAAAACTTGCCTAATGATTAATTTATTTTAAGCCATGATTTTGTGTAGTCCAATCTTAGCTCTGATAATTTCCTTTGTAAACTGATTTATTATTCACTGTTCCGTGAAGATGTATATTCTCTTCACTTTTCTCCCCTGAATGTCAGGAAGGATGCTTGCTCTAAAACATATTGGAGTAACCATCTTGCTGAGGCAGATCTTGCCTTTGCTTTTCTTTCCAAAGAAGACTTGCACTTTGAGCTTTCCTCCAATCAATCTCTACTAGCTGGTATTTTCCCTGCAATTGGACTCACCCTAAGCTGCTCTTGAACTCTGGAAGCCTGCAGTTATGTTCTCCCTGGAGGAATTATAATAAGGTCTGGTTGTTGACAGTCTTTCTTATGTTGACCTAATGTCTACTTTCCTGTATCTTCTAATTATTGGCTTCAGGTCTTCTCCTAGGGATAGACAGAACACACTCCTGCCACTGATAATTCTAATACTTACTCTAAATCTTCTGTTCTCTGTGTTACCTAGTTCCACCAAGGATTCCTCTTTCTTCTTAAACAAATATTTATTGGGTACTGTGTTAGTCTGCTAGGACTGCCGTAAAAAAACACCACAGATGGGGTGGCTTAAGCAGCAGAAATTTATTTTCTCACCGCTTTAGAGGCTGAAAGTCCAAGATCTAGGCACCAGAAGGGTCACTTTCTCTTGAGGCCTCTCTCTTTGGCTTGCAGATAACTGCCTTCTTCCTGTGTCCTCACGTGGCCTTTTCTCTATGCCTGCACATTTCCAGAAAGATGTTCTTTCTCTACTTATAAGGACACTAGTCCTATTGGATTAGGGCCACACCCTTATGACTCTATTTAACTTAACTTTAATTACCTCCTTAAAGGCCTTATCTCCAAATAAAGTTACATGGGAGTCTGAGCTTTAACATATGAATTTAGAGGAATACAGTTCAGTCCATGACAGATGTATAGCAACAACAGAAAAAAAAAAAAAATCCCTGGCCCAGTGGACAAATGACACCCAACATAATAGTAGTCAGTGGCAGACCCAGGGGCAGAACTCTGGGTGGAGTGAGACTTATTTCCTCTCTCTTTATGGAATTTATATCCCCATTTATTTAGCCCAATATAACACTTACTCTTATAGAAGATATGCTGACATAAAAGAAAGCTCAGCTATATGCTTTTCTCCAAAGCCATTGTACCTTGGTCTGTGTCTGTGTAATTCTTCTATCTTCATACTAGATTGAAATCTGGGTGGAGCTAAAGGTAATGTCTTCCAAGTCTTTGCATGCCTGTACTCTGACAAATACTGTGCACTGCATGCAAGGAAAATGGTGTTAGCTGACCAGAGCTGGCTTCATGTGTGATCTGTGCCTTTGGTTTAATGCTTCGCCTTGGCCATCTTGAAATTCTAATAATTTTTGAACAAAGGGCCCCACGTTTTCATTTTGCACTGGGGCCCACAAATTATGTGACTGATTTTAAAAAGGAAATCACTTATGAGGGTCAATTGGAAAAGAAGTCAGACATCTGAGTTTTGTCCCAGGGTCAGCCACTAACCAGCTAAATATAAAGATCAATGTTCATTTATCTCCCCACCGGAAAGATCCTAGCTGCTAGCTCAAAATTATGCAACCATGCTTAAGCAAAATGTTTCTGTAGAGAACATCCGCTATATGTGCCTGCCACGCATTCACTCCCCCATTTTCTTTCAGAGTGTTCCTTCTCACTCTCTGTCCAGGAGTTACCAGGTTCAGGTTGCTGACCCCACTTAATCCATTGCCTCTACTCCAACGTAGCGGCCCAGACCTGGCCAATCAGTGTGTTTTCCCCCCTGGAAAAGTCTGGAACTGTCCAGAAATGGGCATGTGGCCCAAGTGTGGTCAATGGGATTTGGTTACAGGACTTTCACGGACTGTCGTGGCACTGCTGAGAGGAAGAGGTAGGCTTAGAGCTGCTGATCACCACCTGGCCTCCATGCGGAAACCTGCCTGAGGACAGGGCCAATCCAGAGGAATAGGAACTGAGAGAAGAAGTAAGTGAGACCAAATCCTGAGGACATGGTGTGAACCTGTGGATGAGCAGCCAGCTGTACCTACAGCCTGGAGATAACACTTGTGTCAATAACTGAGAGAAGAACCAATGATGTCTCAGAATCAACCTAGGTGAGTGTCCCTTCCAACAATGGGAATTGTTTACCACTGGATCCCGGGTGCATAGCAGAGTGCCTGCCACATAACAGACATAAATTAATAAATGAAAATCACTGTAAGATATAAATCAAAGTGGTACAGGATAAGTTCCTGAAATAGGCAAATGACTATTTTTTTTGTTTGTATATATATATTTCTGGGTCCCAGAGGTCACAAAGAATCAGGAAACACAGTTTAGTGAAAACCACTCTGTAAAGAATCACTTTTAATGCCTGCCAAAGTATCCTAATTGAGTTAATAAAAGCAAGGTCTAGGACAAACTTCCAGGAAATAGCTTCTGAAATTCAGCATCACCTTTTGAATTTGGGCATTTGGCTTAAATATGAGTGTATATTTTCTTTATTAAATTAAAATGCACCCTGTGTGATACAGGAAGGATGAGGTGGCAGCCTTTGCTGAAGGAACAAGTAGAACTAAAGGAAGCTTAAAACAATCTGCCTTCACTCCATCTGCTGTGTAATCAGGTATGTTGAAAGGTAATGAAGTAGCTTAATTGTTCTTTTAAATATATGTTTAAAATACTATTATTTCTTTGGATATTACTCTAAACATTTCTTTGGTCTCAGCAAAGAAGGAGGTTTGTAAGGTTGCCTTTGAGACAAGAACCCACAAATTCCTCTATCAACTGGCAGATGATTGTGTGAAAGGAGCAGAGAGAAGTGTCTGTCTCAATATGAAGAAGACACGTAAAATGTCCATAGCTATCTGTTAGTGGAAATGGACATCTCAGAAAGTAAGGAGCTCTTTGTCCTCAGAGGAGTTCGAACTGAAGATATGTGCTCTCTGCAGGGAACACTGGAGAAAATAAGGATAATACATAACTGATAATTGGATAGATCCCCCATTCTGCAAATCTTGGACAAGCTGCAGGAAATTCTGATATCTTTAGTTCAGTTTGATCTATGCACATGGTTTGGTTTGGGTCTGTGTCCTCATCCAAATCACATGTCAAATTGTAATCCCCAACGTTGGGGGAGGGACCTGGTGGGAAGTGACTGGATCACGGGGGCAGATGTCCCCCTTGCTGTTCTCCTGACAGTTAGTGCTCACGGGATCCGGTTAAGTGTGTAGCACTTCCCCCTTAGCTCTCTCCTCCCCCACCTTGGTAAGACATGCTTGCTTCCCTTTCATTTTCTGCCATGATTGCAAGTTTCTCAAGGCCTCTCAACCATGCTTCCTGTACAGCCTGTTGGCCTGTGAGTCAATTAAACCTCGTTTCTTCCTAAATTACCCAGTCTCAGCCAGTTCTTCATAGCAGTGTGAGAACAGACTAACATAGCACATCTTTCCGGTGGCAAGTGTGAGAGAGGAGAAATTTGACACTTCAGCAGGGATAAGCCCCTTTCAAAGACTCCAGTAATTGATTGATATATGCAACATCATGTCCACTTGGCTTACCACCCCAGCACTGAGCAGACCTCTTGGCAAAGAGAGCACACTGTAAGTACTTGTTAAATGATTGAATAAATTGAATAAATAAATGAATTCATCTCTCAGCGGTTATGTGCTTAGTGTGTTTTTCTACATTTATTTTGTTCCATACTTTTCTTAGGTAATAATTGATCATGTAACACCTTGTGGCAGATCACATTACTCACCTTGTACTGTATTATTTAACTTGTCATATATTTGTGGCTTACTAAGATGGATCGTGAGTTATCTGAAGCAGGTATTATGTTCCTTTATAAGTCCTTCAGTACTCTTAGGCGCACGTAAAGTAAGGTAATAGCAACATTTATGGAGACCGCAAATAGTAGGTGCAGTCAGCCTCCTCCTTATGAGGGTTCCCCCTCTGAGGATATTACAGTTCCTTCTTTACAGCCCAGGATTTCTAAAGTTCCCCAGATGAATTGCCTTCTTTCTTGTTTCTCAATGTACAAGGTCATTGTCAACATGGTGGACCTCAGAAATGAACCCAAGTGAAGAGGGATTAGCAAATTATTGGAAGTAAAAGTGGTATGGAGGAATTTATGGATGGTCTAATCAATTCCCTCATTTTGGCTGCGAGTAACCAAAGGCAACTCTCAAAGTAAAAATATTTGCTTAAGATTATAGAGCAACTCTGAGAGGCCAGTAATCCTGACCCCAGAAATTCTGCTCCTTGAGGAGATGACAAGCTCCTGGGTTCAGAACAGGACCTCAGTAATGACTTTACTTTTCATTCATTAGACTTAAATGTTTTAAATGTACGTTTTCAGATGGCCCCATCAGCCAACACAAAAGAAGGGGGATTGCTTTGAGTATAAAATGCTTAGGGGATTATGCTTCCCTTTCTCCACAAATCAAAGAAATGAAAGATTGGATGTCAGGACTTGCACCACACAAGCCCTTTCTGGAGGGACTGAAAAGATTTTATTGTCCTCTCTGAAAGTTAGTAATTGCATTTCAAAAAGAAAATAAAAGTGATGACTATTTCCCCTTGAGTTCAAAGACATCTGTGAATTTTGTCCTTTACTGCTCAACTCCTGGCTTTAGATTACAAATATAGTGCAGATAGGAGTACTATTTACCAGCTGGATTCTTGAGACTGGTGAAGAATTTAGTACTGACAAAGCTCATCCTTCAATGACTGCCTTCTGTTATAATTAGTGGTGTAGTGTATCCGCTCCTTGAGGGCGGCAACTGTGCTTTATTCTTACTTTCTAAACATGTAAATCACTACAGATTCCTCTTCTACTGAAAGCCCTACAATAACTAAGATAATTCAAAGTAAATTCCAGCTCCTTCTCAGGACCCTTCACAAGGAGCGAAAATCTGGCCCTGTTCTCTTCTTTGGCTTCCCTTACACTGTTTTCTCTTTACACATTTGCTCCAGCCGCTGTGGCCCTCTTCCTTGTCCTCCAGCATGCCAGGGTTGCCCGCCCCCTTGTATGCTGTTCCCTCTGCCTGGACTGCTGTGCTTAAGAACATCAGATGATGATTTCTTCTCATAACTAAGGTCTCAGTTCAAATATTTCCTCCAAGAGGTCTTCAAGGCATACTCTGTCACACCTACCCTATTTTATTTCTTCTACAGCACATCTCAATAACTGAAGTTATCTTGCCTATTTATTTTTTATTTGCTTGTTGTCTGTCTTGTGCCTCCAGAATATAAGCTCTTTAAGAACATAGATCTCGTCCTTTTTACTGCTATATTCTCAATTCCTAGAAGAGTACCTGGCATATAGCAGGTGCTTAGTAAATAGTCATTTACTGCATCCCCTGGAGTGCCTCATACCACAGTGTCACAGGTGGAGAGGCCAAGATCACATGATAAAAAGAAAAGAGGGCCATCTAATTTATAGTCAAGATTATATAAAAACGATGACCGTCAATACAGGGCTGATGGAAAGACAGATTATTTGGCTAGTTACTGTATCTGTGTCCTTAAGTGCCATAGCTGTTTTTAAAATGATAATAGAAAAATTTCATGCAGGGCTTCAAATAGTTCCTTCTTAAAATATGTTTTTCCTTTACATTTGGATATGTCAGTAGTTTATGGTAGAAAAAATACTGGACTATTTAGAAATGGCAAATTGGTTTATCTCACATGGCCAATTTGAATGGATAGTTTCCCGGAGAACCTAGGGAGGTGGTATCATGAGCTGATAACTGCCTGGAGAACCTAGGTAGAGGTATTCTGAGAATAAATGCAAATTTGCACGTCTGTTCTGGCCCTGTTTGGGAAGTGGCTATGTGATGGTGAATTCTAAGGCTTTCCGATTGCAGCGGCTGCCTTTTGTCACGTAAAACCAAAGTGCTGTAGATAGATGCTCTGGGAAAGCGGTTTAATTGAATCATACAACTATCTAGGTTAATTAAATCAAATGGGATTTTCACTTTCTCCTTGGTGCAATAGGGAAGAAATCAAGATGGTTGCATCATTTTTAGCATGTGACTTTGGACAGATCATAACCTCTTTAAGCTTTAGTTCTCTTGATTCTAAAGTGGCTCAAATAATTTTAATCCACCTAAGATTAAGGGATCAAATAAAAAATCTAATGGAAACCAACATAATTACGCTCTACAAATGTATGGTACTCTGTGGGAATCTGGGAACCTCCAGACCATATTCACTCCCTACGTGTCCTGAATTTTCTTGGCCTTACTCAACATTTGGGTGCCACCATGTGGCCCCTCGCCTCCCACTGTAGTCACAAGATCATTTTAAAGTGGGCTCTAGCTTTGATGTGTAGCTAAGGCAGAGGCTCTCAGATGCTGCTCAGTGCCGCCCAAGCAAGGGATCCTGGGCATTGCTGTACAAATATCTTGCCTCATCTAGGAATTTGTTTTGGAATATGTCTTGGACTACAAATTATCTGGCAAGCTGGTAGATTTATTAGCTCAATTAATGCTGGAAAAGTAAACAATAGCTTCTCAGGGATTAAACTTTTAGGCTCGAGATCTGTTTTTTTGGGGGGGACCGTGTGTATTGTTCTGTTCCCAAGTCTGTGTGCTTTTCATCTTCTGGCCAGTGTTCAGACTTGTTGCCAGTTTCTCATAGATCGTTTGGCAGAAAAATGAAGAGGAAGGCACCAGGGAAACAGAAATGGAGCAAAGCAGTAAGAAATTCTTTAAGAAGTCTGGGAGCCACGAGGGAGAGGGAACCAGAAGAAAGCTGTGCTGACTGACAAGTGATGGAAAATCACTGAACCATAATAGACCTCACTTGTATTGACATGCGCTAACTGACGTGAACAGCTGGGGTAAAGTTACCGAGCATCTTATTTCGGAGTTTGGCAGTGGACCGAGCTCTGTTTGCAAAGGAGACAGCTATGACAGGATTTTACAGGTCTAATGCAGAACAAAAATGTAGTCAGCTCGGCAACTGAAGTACAGCAAGAGGCCTTTACTTTTGTTAGACACTGCTTTTACAGAAGAGACGCCCCGCTGGCTCTCCTCTCGTATATAGCATTTGAGACAGTGTGAGCCTGTTGTCTGATTCCCTTCAGTATAGTCAGGATTGTAATTTAGCAGCATGCTTGTGCAGGTGATACGCTCTATCAGATGCTTAACCCAAAACGCACACACACACACACACACACACATATACATGAGAGAGAGAAAAGAATTTACATAGCAGTATGACTTCTCAAAGCTAACATTAACTGAACATTATTCTGTGTCAATCACTGTGCCAAATCCTTTTATATGCTTACCCTGTTTAATCCTCACAATAACCCTATGTGGTTGGTACTATAATTATCTTTGTTTTGCAGGTGGGGAACCTGAGGCTTGGAGATATGAAGTCATCTGCTCCAATGCAGAGTTAGCAAGTGACAGAGCCAGAATTGCAACTTAAGTGCGTCTGACACGCAAGTCTGTGTTCTTCACCATGAAATCCTACTGCCACCATAGTCCATACACACTCAAGGTGTGTGGAATTCATGGATCCACTTCTGCTCTTACTCTTTCAGTCTTTTGCCTTGGTGTTTAATATTGTATCATGTTGTTCTCTTTTGTCTCCCAATGTTTTGGTATCATGTTACTACAACTCCAGAGGTGGTAGCTGGGTCACATAGAGTCTTCAAGTAATTCTTCCTTCTTTGGAAGCTGCCCTATAGGGCAAAGAAAGTTGGTGAAAGTGAGAAAAGAGGGATGGCTGAGTTCTTCTCCTTGATCTTAGGAGGACAATTGGGCTTGGGGACCTCAGAGGAGATGATGAGCTCAATGGAGTATTGTTTCATGCTCCCTTCTGCAGGCAGGGCCCACATGCCCGGCTCACTAAGAGAGTCCATCATTTCTTTTTCTTTGCTTTTTTCTAAAAAGAAAAAAAATGGGATACCTGTGCAGAACATACAGGTTACATAGGTATACATGTCCCGTGGTGATTTGCTGCACCTATTGACTTATCCTGTAAGTTCTCTCCCCTTACATCCCCACCCCCAATAGGCCCTGGTATGTGTTGTTCCCCTCTCTGTGTCCATGTGTTCTCATTGTTCAACTCGCACTTATGAGTGAGAACATGAAGTGTGTGGTTTTCTGTTCCTGTGTTAGTCTGCTGAGGATAATGGCTTTCAGCTTCATCTATGTCTCTGCAAAGTATCTATGTTCCTTTTTATGGCTGCATAGTATTCCATGGTATATATGTACCACATTTTCTTTATCCAGTTTATCATTGATGGGCATTCAGGATGGTTCCATGTCTTTGCTATTGTAAATAGTGCTGCAATAAACATACATGTGCATCTGTCTTTATAGTAGAATGATTTATATTCCTTTGAGTATATACTCAGTAATGGGATTGCTGGATCAAATGGTATTTCTGGTTCTAGATCTTTGAGGAATTGCCATACTTCAACCATCTTCCACAATGTTTGAACTAATTTACACTCTTACCAACAGTGTAAAAGTGTTCCTACTCCTCCACAGCCTCTCCAGCATCTGTTGTTTCCTGACTTTTTAATAATCACCATCCTGTCTGGCATGAGATGGTTTCTCCTTGTGGTTTCGATTTGCATTTCTCTGATAATCAGTGATGTTGAGCTTTTTTTCATACATTTGTTGTCCGCATAAATGTAAATTTCTATTGGGAGCACTGCTGTCTCTACTTCTGAGGTGTCAGCTTGTGAATGTAGATGGAAAAAATAATTATACCCTTTTCACCTTCACTTTACTGAAATTTAACATTCTGTTCAATTATAGATGTAGATAACAAACCACTAGTATATGCAGGACCTATAGTTTTGTCACCAACAGAATTCAGATATTTTCATACCATATTTCTGACGTTGTAGGTACCTTGGAATATCACTATACCAAACATTACTTCCAAATTATGGTCACTGTTAGACCTGCTGCTAGATTTTATTTAATGAGTGTGTGTGAATTACAGTTAAACATATTTTGATAATTGTATTTAAATGTAATGGATTTCCTTTGAATTCTTTTTATTCTCTTTAATTTTAAAACTTTTTTTTTTTCTGGGATGAGGATCTATGGGCTTCAACAGACAACTAAAGGAATCCACAGCACACATATATGAAGTCTAAGAACACCTGGTCCTCATCACTCAATTACAAATATCTTACGTGCATTACTCATTTACTCTGCACACCAGCACTTTGAGGTGGGTACTATTTACTGTTATTATCCCCCATTTTAAGGATTAGAAACTGATGTTCCAGAGATGGGGGAACTTTTCCAAGGTGAACCCAAATATTGAATGCTCACTGTATGGATTCTTTATACAGCTCAGTATCAGCATCATCCTCTCCCTTTCTGATTGTCAAATGGCAATAATAATACGTAGCAAGACTGTTGTGAGGATTAGGTGTTATGTGAAGCTCACAGCACAAAGACTGGTATATAATAAGTGTTTAATAAATAACATCAAATTTGAAAATAAGTGCAACCTAGTGACTGAGTACTTGGGCTCCCCATTCAGAGAAATGTGTGTTTGAACCCTAACCTCACCAATTTCTATCTATATAATATTGGACAAAATAGTTAAATTCAGTCCCCCCCTCTATAAAATCATTATATAAAATAAAATAGTTATACTTTTAACATTAGTGAGAAAAGAATCTTTGTTTAGGAAAACACCTTATGAAGGGTAACTTGGCTCCAGCTAAAGGATTGGGTCTGGCTTAGAAAGAGAGAGTAGAAGAAAAGGAAGCCTGGATTCATCTGAGTAGGAAGAAAACAAAGGAGGATGTTTTAAGTTTTCTTTTTATTTCTCCTGAGATGGAGGCAGATTGGAGCCCAAGTCTGTGAATATAAAGGGGAATACTTTAAGAGCAATTGGTTATAATTTTGAAATGTAAATGCACGGTACCTTCCTACCTTTCATACTCTCAGCTGTACACACAAAGGTCTTGATGAACTCCTTATGTATGTGTGTATACATTTAGACATAGAGTCTGAATATTTCATGTCTGGGTTATCCAACCAGGGATAGCACTGTGGGAAAATGAGTTGACACCTAAACAGGTAACTGACACAGTAGGGCCTTGGAGCCAAAGCAGATCATGAAAACTTGAGCCTCTAGCATTCAAGGAAAGAGAATGTAGGACACTGACCCAGGATAGGATAGAATGGGGATGGGGTCAACCTTTCTAGATCTTCAAGAGCTCAGTGACATTCCCCAAAATGTCTGGATTACATGTGGACCTGATCTGTTCAACAACCTTATGGGACATTATCATTATTCTTTTCTTTTACAGAAAGAAAACAAATATTTAACAATGTGCTAAAGGTTACACAACTATAAGTTAAAAAGGCTTTGCTTGAAGACTTGGAACCAACCCAAATGCCTATCAATGACAGACTGGATAAAGAAAATGTGGCACAGATATACCATGGAATACTATGCAGCCATAAAAAGGATGAGTGCATGTCCTTTGCAGGGACATGGATAAAGCTGGAAATCATCATTCTCAGCAAACTGACACAAGAATAGAAAACCAAACACCGCATGTTCTCACTCATAAGTGGGAGTTTAACAATGAAAACATATTGACACAGGGAGGGTAACATCACACACTGGGGCCTGTTGGGGAGTGCGGGTCTAGGAGAGGGATAACATTACGAGAAATACCTAATGTAGATGATGGGGTGATGGATGCAGCAAACTACCATGGTACATGTATACCTACGTAACAAACCTGCATGTTCTGCACATGTACCCCAGAGCTTAAAGTATAAAAAAAGAAAGGCTTTGTTTGAATAAAGCTTGCTCTGGTTACAGAGCTTATGTTTTTAACTCCTACATTCTGCTGCTTCCCTTCTGGCCATGGCCTCTAAAATTCTAGCCTTACATTTTCCTTTTTCTAGGATATTATTCCTAACAAAAAGCCAAAGTCATACGAGATCAGAGTTAACTTACACCTGAAAATGTAGCACCAGTTTATCGAGATGATGTTTTTGGCATCTTTGAATTTAAATAAAAAGGATTACTTCCAAGGAATCTCAACAAGACACACAAAAAGGTTGATATCAGAGCTATCTCCCACCATAAAGGGGTGAAGAGTTTTACTCTCAGGGCCAGCATCAACAGCATGTGACTTGGACAGTCACACAGGGCCCCATGCTCGGAAGAATTCACGCTTGGTTTAATGCTCTACTGTTACTATCTTGAAATTCTATCTTGAAAGCTAATTATTGAGCTTGTGTTTTGTAAATGAAGACTGATGAGATGATGGAGTATTCTTGTGAGCAGAGGTGATTAGTGCACTATGCACGTCTGCCATTCATTTTGCACTAGCTTCCACAAATTACATAGCTAGTCCCACCCTCTCCAAATGAAAGGTAGGCTCGAATGCATAATTAGCAATTAATTATTTTTCTACTCACCTACCCAATTGATTAAAATAGTTTTCTCCCAGTCAGGAACCAGAGAGGTCTCTTTTACCAGTATTTGACTTTCTGCTGTTAATTGAATGTAGTGCAAGGCCTTATAGTCCATAGTCAGAGGTTCTTTGAAACAGTGAAATTTATAGGAGGCCATTGTTTTAAACTGAGCTCCTGCGCTAGGCCCCAACAGACCCAATCAAAATGAAGTTGCCTATGCTGAGTGTTGAAACTGCCTTCATAAAGATTATGACAATGAGATAAATCTAGCAAGGCTGACTCCATCTTGTTCCTAGCCTCACAAGCTGGCAGTCCTTTATTTGTGAGCATAGGTCAGGCTAACCATGGGAAGAATTTATAGTTTAACTTCGAAGAAGGGATGACAATAGCCCTTCCCAAAACCAAACTGCGTTTGTAAAATCAATTAAAGTTCACAAGGTTAGAATTGTGAGAGGGGCAGATTTCTGCCAAAATACAGGCGTAGTTAAAAGATAAACAGTCATTGTTCTGGAGGCCACAAAATTTGTAACTTCCCTAATTACTCCTGTAGCTAATATCACTATTGTAGAACCTAAGATTGGCCTTTTGAGATATTTCTCAGACTTTCGCATTTCTGGCAACTGACTGACTCCACCCCAACCTGAGATTTGTGACTCAACCAATCCTGTGGCCCACACCCAGAGGCTGACTCAGAGCACCAAGGGTGTTTTCCACACCCCTATGATTTCATCCCCAACCAGGCAGCATTCTCCATTCCCTAGCCCCCTACCCACCAAACTATTGTTGAAAAACCCTAACCTCTGAGCTTTCAGGGAAACTAATTTGAGTGATAACTCCAGTTCTTCCATATGGCTAGCCTTGTGTTAATCAAACTTTCGTTACTGCAGTACCACGGTCTTGGTGAACTGGTTTTGTTGAAGCAGCAGACAGGAAGAATCCATTGAGTAATTACAGTGTCACAAAATCAAACTGAAACTTTAAGGAAACAGGCAAAACTCCCAAAAGACCAGTTTTTTTCCTGAAAACAGGAGATTCACAGCCACCATTTGAGAAGGGCTCAAATAACCAGAATCAGCATATTAAAAAAAGTCCCCATCCCTTTAACCCTTACAAGGGAGGTAGCCTGAGTATCCCAATGTTAACCAATCTGCTTTAAAAAAAATTCTGTTTCCTTATTTGCAGCTTACAAAAAACAATTGTTCTATCATGCCCAGCAAAGCAAAAATCTTTAAATGAGATGCTCCCCAGTTCATAAATTTCTAATAAAAGATGATTAAATTTTTAAGACTTTTTTCTTGTAATTTTGTCTTTGACAGTGAAAATGCACTAATTTTTAATATTTGATGCAATTCAATCTAATGAATGTTGATGATGGTTTTGGAAAATAAAAAAATAAAAAATAAAAAAAAGATTTGCATGACCTTCAGGCCAGTGGGTGCTTTTACAAAGTTGTTGGTCCTTGGTTCCTCAAAGACAGGAACTGCCAAAAAAACAGGAATCCCTGGCTACTGGTGATTTCTAACTGATTTCTAGCCTTATCCATGTGTGATTCCTCTGTAGTGCTTGGACAAGGAGAAGAATATATTTTTACTTGATGAAATAAATTATTTGATTGGCCTTGACAATCAAAAGTTCAACATTTGAACTTCATCTTCAAGGGGCAGTTTTAATGAGGTAGATTGGGCTGGATGTTTCAGGGTATGATTTTCAGTTTCTTGCATCTGTGATTAAACATGATAATCATCTAAAATGGAATAAAGCGGATCTCTAAACACATGTAGATGTGTGGGCCATGGGGAATCAATCTGGACATTAAAATGCTAATAAATGCAGATCTCCTTATCCTTAATTAATTGGTTAACTAAACAGAGAGGCTGGGGTGAAATACAAGTATGATTATTTAATGTGAAAAATCAAGAAGCTTGGATGAATAACAATTACATAATTAACAATAAAGAACATTTGCGTTTCAATTAATCCTTATTGGCAGTGCCGCAATATCCACCAGAATCTATTTCATTTCACTGCAAACTGGGCCTTTCTGAGTTTAAACAATTTTAACACTTGGTCTCTAATATAAATCTGCTTATTAAAAATGTTCAAGATCAACATGATACATTTAACTAAGAGCAAGGCCAATCAAGGAATTTATTGTGTCAAGTAAAAATGTATTATTTTCCTTGTCCAAATATAAAGGATTCTATTACTTGAATTTAGTATGTTATTTTGTAAAAACAGTAATTGTACTCATGAGTTACAATGAAAAATACAAATGCAGTGGAAGGTTAGAGAGGCCATGGGCCTGGTAAAAGTGATAATTGCAAGACTGTTTTACTCAGAGTTCTCTAGAGAAGTAAAACCGATACAATCAACAGAAGGCATGTATAATATGTATGTATGTATATATGTATCCACCTATCAGGATTTATTTTGAAGAATTGGCTTGCAAGATTGTAGAGGCTGTCAAGTCTGAAATCTGCAGGGCATCTCAGCAGGCTAAAGAGCCAGGATAGAGTAGATGTTGCAACTCCAGGCTGATGGCAGGCTAAAGGCAGAATTCCTTCTTCCTCTGGGGATCTCAACTCTTAAGGCCTTCAACTGATTGGATGTAGCCTACCCACATTATGGAGTATAATCTGCTTTACTTAAAGTCTACTGATTTAAATGTTAATCACATCTTTAAAAAAAAAAAAAGACACTCATCTTCACTGCAACATCTAGAGTGGTGTTTGAGCAAAAATGGGGTACCGTGGCCTAGACAAGTTGACAAAAATTGGGACCATCACAGAGATCTAAGTGTGTAAAAACTGAACTGAGAGTCCCAATCTCTCCATGTCTGGTTCTGATGTAATTGATCTGGGATGTAGACCGGGCATCAGAATTTTTAAACCACCATCTCCAACTACCTTTCCCAACTACCCTCCTCAGGCTTCCTCTCTACTTCAGCTAAGCCTCCAACCTACCTAAGCCAAGTGTAGAATTTAACTCTGGAGTGGTGCTTTTCTCTTACTTCCAACTAGATTTTTAAATTCTATCATGTCTGAGTACCCAAAACTAAATGCCACTGTCCATCACACGGAATTAATTACTACCTTTTAGTGACATCAAACTTTCCATATTAATTTGGTTTGATTCCATACTATGATGACTGAAAAGAAAATCTTAGGTGAATGTGCTGGTTCTCCAGGAATTTGGGAGAAACACTGTAGAAGCAATTCTAGGAGGCAATGCTTTGAACAATGTTTTCTAGAGTGGGTTCCATGGAATACCAGCCCTTGAAGAACTGTATTTGAAGGGGGTTTCGTGGCCACATATGTTTGGGAATGTGGCATGTTACAGCCGTCCATCTTTGGAGATTCATAATTTGTTTTTGCATAATAAAACCTTTACTAAATCTTGCTGTAAGGAAACCTGTTAAATTGTGATTCATCTAGCATTTCTCATATCCACTGTGCACAACTTTTTACCCATGCAATGCCTATTAGCATCCCAAGGAGCATAATTTAGAAGATGCATTTGAACAACTGAAGACTGAAAACAAAAGTCTATACAATCAAGGAAAAAATAACCACATGATTTGCACTGCACTTAGTGAACCGAGCAACACAGTCATGGTTGGATGCCTCCTTAATGCAGGCTGGACACATTCCCAGCTTGCTGGGTCACTGAGCTAACTTCCTAAGGCTCAGGCCACTGCTGCTGCCCTCACCCCACACTTGAAATTTCACAAAATTTGCAGATGACCCCACAAACCAGTAGTCAAATTGTTGTCTGCTTTGCTAAGCAGAAATGGTTTCTTTACGAAAATTGCCACTGGAAAAAATGCTGAGGTGTTACATTTTCATGGAGGAGGAGATAACACTCTAGCCCATATTCAAAACACTTAGCTGGGACTGATTTAAATGTGTTGAAACAGCAAGGCTTCTTAGTGGTCAGCTAGATCAATCTTTTGGAACATGTGCATTAGAAACTGGAGTAGAAAAACCAGTTTGGAGATAACTGTTTTTTGCTTATTTCCATGATTCAAGGTAAGTTGTGAACTGGAGGTTCAAGAAATTAGGGGCAGAATAGCATTATGGCCATCAGCTAGCACTTTGGGCAGTTTTTGTGCAAATTGCAAAAAGATATTATCTGGGCACGCAAATTACAAAAAGGTACCTCTTCCTCTGGATTCTCTGCAGCCTTGTACCAGGGCCAGGGCATAGGGCTGTATTTCTATCCTCAGTGACCATGCTGACTAGAAGCTTTGGAATAGAGCAGCGTACACTCTGCTATGATGTGGGGTTAGGGGTGAGGATGAGAGGTAGGTCCAAGCAGGAAGAGCAGATATGCCAGAGAGGAAGAATGAGAAAATGAGAAAAAACTAAGGCACTCAAACTTGTTTCAGACCTCATGGGCTCTTGTAGAGTGTGGTATATATATGGTTGGTAGCAGATATGAGAAGCTTACGACATGTTTGTTCTAGCTAAAGATAATTCTAGACCACAGTTTTTCTTAAAAATGGGGAAATGGTTCCATCATTTTATTTTGTAGTAGAATGACTTGGACCAAAGGCCATTGTTCCATAAGCAAATGACTTTTTAGTACATTCATTTCTTTACCCATTATTAAACAAATTGTGCAACTTCAATGAATAGGACACTGTTTGAGTCGCAGGGGATACTTAGGAAAACAAATTAAACATGACCCTTGCCTTCTCTGAGCTTACATTCCAACACAGATGAGAAAATTAAATAGTGACAATAAATTTGGTGAGAATAATGGCAGCACATAGAGGTGAGTAGAGAGAGATATCTCTCAGGAGCAAATCCTTGTTTGACTTTCTACAGGGACCAGTGGAGGTATCCTGGAGGAAGGGGCCCTAAGGATCAATAAGAGACTATAAGAGAAAAGCTAGAGGGAGCTTGGGGAATCCCAGGACAGGGATAACTTCAAAATAACATAATTGTTGAGTAGAGGGGGAGAATGGCATAAGTTTAGGTTGGATATCTAGACAGGGTAAAGATTTTGTCTTACCCTAGGTAAGATTTTATCTTACCTTAGGTTGGATATCTAGACAGGGTAAAGGCTTTTAGCTGTGTCATGGGTTGTAGTATGATGAATTATTGAGAAGCAAGTCTGGAAGGGGAGAAACTACCATCGTGGTCTAGGAGAAAGGTGGTAGTGATCATGGAGGTGGAGGAAAGTGGCTGGATTAGCAAACTACTTAGCCATTAGAGGAAACTTGGTTGAATGGACATCTATTAAGGACGAAGCATTCAGACAGAGAGAGTTGACAAAGGTGTCAAGGATGACTCCCAGGTTTCTGGATAAGTCAACCTGGGGAACAATGGTGCCACTGAATGAGATACGGAAGCAATTCAGGAAAAGAAGCTCTTTGATTGGAAAGATGATAGAGTTCAGTTTGGTCATATTGTGTATGAGACATTCCAATGAAGAAGTCTGGCAGTTAGGAATATCAAAGTCTCAAGTCATTGGAATAGACAATAAGATCAGTCAGAGAGAAAGTGAACAGAGAATGAAGAGAAGGGGCTTGGATGGGCTTGTTAGAAAGAGAGAAGTCTGCATAGGAACTAAGAATTATCAGAGGGATAACAAACAAACCAGGGTTTTGATGGTACAGTGGAGGGAAGTGAACTGGAGAAGTGAGAAGATAACTAGAAAAGAACATGGTAATGTAAAAGGGAAGGCTAGGAAGAAAGCCTGGAGGTAGTACACTGGGACCACTTGGCAATTCGACTGGGAAAAGAGTTGGAGAGAACTTGGATATGTTGGCAACAAGTAAAGAAAAACAGGAGAGTAAAGATAAAAGAGAATGGAAAAACCAGTGATGGGGCAAAATCCTTGAAGAAGTTTGAATAGAATGGATGGGGGAGTTAGCCTGGAGCAGAAGGATGGCAGCTCTTCTGCTGGGCAGAGTGGAAGGAGGAGAGTCTGGGTGTGCGTATAAATTGAGAGGCAGGAATTGGGAAGACTAAGGTAGTTTGTTCTTGACAACTTCTAACTTTTCTATGAAGTAAGCAACAGGATAATCAGCTAAGAGGGATG
The DNA here is from genome assembly GCA_963573385.1 of Cacajao melanocephalus. NCBI lineage: Eukaryota > Metazoa > Chordata > Mammalia > Primates > Pitheciidae > Cacajao > Cacajao melanocephalus. The sequence continues at coordinate 76,207 of CAUYLG010028780.1, forward strand.
GCCTTATTCATAGCTACTCACTACTTACTCTATACTCTTTATTATTCCTCATTATACTCACTGGTTGTATTGATCGTTGTTTGAATGCACGTGTCCAAAAAACTCCTTCTTTCTCACTCTGAACATTAGAAATTTCAGCTGAAGCATGTGGGTTGGTTAGTGATTAGAAGAATGTTTCTTACAGAAAAGATGTGTCTTAGATGGATGAACTGACATAACCAGAGAGAACATTTTCCTTCATATTGTACTGAATAAAGTTTTAGAGGAAAGACTTTTAGGCATTTCACTAAAAGAAAAAAATTCTACTACTAAGCCTCACCGCCACCCCACACACTTTTTTGTCTCATCTTTTAAAAGATCCAGCAGTTGCCAAGTTTACAAGGGCTGTCTTTCATCCCTGATCTCAAAAGCCTTTTTTGTTTTCTTTTTTTTCCTCCAAACATGCATACAGCAAAACATTTTTTTCAAGTTGTCCTAGGAGACTGACAATATACCAACTGTTTTCAACTATGCAAAAGACCCTTTTAAAACACGGCTTAAGATAGTAGTTTCTTTCTGCTTATCTTTACATCTTCTTTCGCCAATTAGGTTTATGGACAAAGTCCAATATTTAGGCCTGAGTGAGAGGTCCCATCTCATTCAGAGCTAGGCTACTCTTGAAGTTGAGCAGGGAGGTTACAATGACTGGCTAATGGGATACTGCTGGCATACCTTGGTAGCACGCTCTTTCGGGGTGTACCTTATTAAGATTATATTTCAAGGCTATTGCAGTAATGCAAAACCAGCCAAAATTAGAATTTCAGAAACCATACTTGAAATGCTAAGTTGGTCTGGAGAAATTTATATGTAACTAGTAAAAATGTAAACTCTAGAATGATTTCTGTAAATTGGGTGAGAAGTTTTTATATATAAGGTCCTATTCTCTCTTTTCATCCTGCTCTTCCTATTTTCCTGTCAGTGAAAAGACTTTTGAAGAAGAGCTGTGGTGGTGGAAAGGTAAAAGTGGAGTCAAATGTGAAGAATTAAGCGTTGTTTATGTATTGATTTATTGCTTTTTTACTTTGGCTGCTTTTGTTTGGCTACAAAATCTTGTGAGGCAGGAGAATAGGATCTGGAGGCAGAGAACTTGAGGCCAATTCTTGCTGACTCAAGGAAAAACACCAAGGTTTGGGGGTGGGAATTAAAGCCAATTTGTGCTGACTTCCTAAAAGAGAAAACACTAAGGTTTGGGGGCAGGGAATCTAATGCCAATTCGTGCTGACCTCCCAAAGCTGGAGCAAAAGGAGAACACTTGAAGCTAAGGCCAATTAATGCCAACTTCCTAAAGCTAAACCAAAAGAAAAACCCCATCTTCCCACACCCCAGTAGCAAGGGATCACACGCTACTCTCCCTACAACCCTCCCACTCCACTACATCTCAGATGGAAAGGGAGAGTGCCTTGGATTATCTGCAGCCCAAGTCTGGCCATCCCTTCCCCTGCACCAATTCACCTCAGACTTTATTTAGCCATGGACCAAATCCTTCATCCAGATAACGGGTATCCAACGGGAACCTCAAAAAGAGTACTTAAAATCCAGAAAACTTTGTAACTGGGCCCTTGAGCCACTTGCTTGGGTCCACTCCCACTCTGTGGAGTGCTTTTTCGCTTTAATAAATCCCTGCTTTTGCTGCTTCGTTCCTGTGTTTCGTTCCTTTATTACTTTGCGCATTTTGTCCAATTGTTTGTTTAAAACGCCAAGAACCTGGACAACTTACACTCAAGGCCCTCTTTCCAGTAACACTTGTGTAAAACGCTTACACTATGAGATAACCTTCTTGGAAGTACAGTTTATAATTGCTGTCTCCACTTTTTCACCTTTCGTTCATTCTTTTATGTGAATTTTTTAAAGTTATAAAAGTAACCAGGATCAAATAATAAAGTTTTTAAAGTTAATATTTTCTGCTACCTTCCTCTGCATTTCTTTACTTCTCCCTTGAAAGGAACTAGTAATAATATTTTGGGATAGTTCCTTGTACTCCTTTCTCTACCTTCACATTCAATCACTTTTCAGCCAACTTACTGGCCTACTAAATTGAGTATCATTTCTTTTAGTCTCTATTTTCTCTGAGCTCTAAGAAATATTGGACACTGTTGATTGATCTTTCTTTCTGCAAGGTTAACCCTCTCTTTTCTTGCTTTCTATGACCTTCTACTTTTCTAGTTTCCCTCCAGCCTTACTGGTCATTCCTTCCCAGTATTTGTTACTAGGCATGATTCCTCCACTTACCTATCAACTTCAGGGCTGTGTCCTACACAGGGTGATCATGTTTCATGACACTCCCCACCTATAATTATGGGAACTTTTGGACACAGGAGAATTTATCCAATCTCTTCATGTTTACGGGTAAGAAAACCAAAGCATAGTGAGGACGTAACGTGTCAAAGATCATCTCAGAACCTGAACCTGAAATAATGACTTCCTGACCTCCCTAAAATCCAGATCTTGATAAAGATCAACCATTACCAATATCCTGTTCAGTTTCTTTTACTTATGCTTCTTTTCTTATTCTTTCCCTTTTGGGTTTGTAATAACAGAATGATAAAGTAAACCCAATCTTGAAAGATGCCTTTTATGATCCCAGTGATAGTCATATATACATGTGGAATTTTATCTGAGAAAGTCAACAGAAAGAACTAAAGAGACTAGTTTGATTTGTTTTATTTTTCCTGAGAGCAAAAAGGATAACAGGCTCCCCCTAAAGATTGGGATAATTATAATTAGCACAGAAAGAGAGCTGAAGCCACTTTTGATGAAGCTCCTCCCAAAAGTATTCAAGAAGTCGAAGGCATTGGGAACAGCCCCAATTCAAACTCAAAAAGAGTTTCTAAGGTAAATAGTTACTGAGTCAGCACCAAAGGTAGAGGGCCTAGTGCTTATGTGCCCAGAGTTGTGCTAAGCCTTTGTGTATAGTGACCATATTTTCCAAACCAAAAGCTAGTTGTATCATGTGACTGCTAAAAATATTATTTGAAATTTGGATCATTTTATAACTATTGTGCTATGGATCATTTTAGAAATACGAGTCATGATCTTTTACACCCAGCTATTGCAATATAGAGAGTTTAAAACTTATTATATGAAGCAGGGTAATAAAATGGAACTTGGTGTATTAGCTTTAGCTGAGCCCTCAAAACCTGAAAACAACAACTATAAATTAACCAAAAGTTTAATTAAAGCCCTTCTACAAGACAAAGAAGCCCTAAAACCAGATCCACCTGCAATACCAATCACTCCCTCCATCTCTGAAAGCAGTTGAAGCTGGAGAGGCTGGAGGAGGGAGAGAAAATTTCTTTGAATTGGCTTAGCTGCAAAGAAAAACCTTGTCCAAGGTCACCTTCCTTCCTGGGGTGGCCCATGTTCACTGACTGACGCATGAGGCTGTATGAAGAATGTGTCATCTTGGGACCACTTTAAGAGGTATTAGAGCCCCAGAACTCCCTGAAGGCTTGGCTGAGGCTGGCACTGGGTTCCATGGCCTCTCTATGGCCCCTATTGCCCACCTGCTTCCATTGCACCCATTCCACAGGTGCTGATCCCACAGATGCTCCTTAAGAATGATCCTACATAATAAACTCAGAGTCAGCTTCCCAGAAAATGCAGTCTATGACAGGAGTGGATGGGTGCTTTCCCCTCACCTTAAGCCAAGCAAGCCGTGGCTCTAAGAGAACCACTGAAAATCTTGATACGTGTCTCCTGGATTTAGGACACGTAGTGGACTCAGGTTCCTCATGCCAGAGAAAGCTAAGAAGCAGAGACAGCAAAACTCAGTGATACAACAAAAGGAGAGGAGAGGAATCTTGCTGTGCTGGAAGTGAGTTGCCTTCCACTGAGGACACGGCAAGTCTAGTAGGAAGACAGAGATCAGAATGGCACACTGAGTGATGTGACTCTGCCAGTAATAGGCCAGGGATGGAGAACATGTTTCAACTCAATGCCAGATCCAATGACTTGGTGGTGAAGGCCTGAGTATTAGGATTAAAGGAATTCTGGTCTGAATGCAGATTTAGTGAGAAAGATGTGAAAACTGATTAGCAGTATCTCTCACAGTTGCAGAATAAAGGGGGCATTGCAGCATATATCTTCCATCTCTGAAATACGTTAATAGAGAAGCCAGATAAAAGTCACGAATTATTCTACACAGAAAATAAATACGACGTGACTTATCCTCCACACCAGAGACGGAAGTAAATTTTGAAAAGTAAGACTCCTCTAATGAAAAACCTTCAGTGGCTCCACAATTTAGAATGATCCATTAGGTACCGCATAATTTATTTGATTTTCCTGAAGCTGCCACATGCTTCATCTCCTTGGCCCTTCTAAACTACTCAGAGTTCCCATTTTTACTGTTCTTTTATATCTCGATGTCTTTGCACATGGTGATTCCTGTGTCTGGAATTTCGCCCTCTCACCTTCCTACTTATTCCTCAATCCCCAGACTCAGGTATCTTCAGAGAAGCCTCCGGAAACAAGCCTCTCCATCAAACATTGACCCTGTTCCTCTTTGGGTATCATTCTATCTTGTATCACAAAGCACATATCATACTGTGTTGAAATAGTATCTGCTTTTCATTTTGACTATAAGCTTCCTGAAGGCAGGTGTTGATTCTGATTCATCTTTGTTCCCCCAGCATCCAGCACTGTGGCTGGCACACAATAAACACTTAATATTTTTGAATAAGTGAGCAATGGCCAGAATTATTAATAGACCCTTTACTGAATGAGTCATAATTAGACATGATGCTAAAACTTTTGGGCCAAGTGGCTTAAAGAGGTGTCATGGTTTCCCGTGAAAACCCAGAATCCAGATTCTCAGAGGACAATTTTATAGTGTAGACACTAACTCATACCACTTGGGATCTTTGCTAAAGAAGAAAATCTCACCTGACAAATGGATTAATGATCAGGCTGACTGTATTTGTACAGCTGCAGAATCTTTTCAAACAAGATGTTTGAGCACCCCCCTCTTTAGGCAGAAAATTTGGTGACCAGGTGATAACATTAAACCATTTAGACAGAGTCTAGAGAGCAGTGGGAAGGGCCACATCCATTAAATAACAACATTTATAGAAATCCCTTGAAAGGCGTCCCTTTCCTTTCCGGGGCATGTGTAGGGTGTATGTGCGTGCTCACGCGCCAGAGATAGACAGAGACAGGGTGAGAGAGAATGCTTTTCTGGATTATACATAAACCCTTCAGAATCCACCATGAATCAGGTAAAATGGCATCCTGGATGGCCAGGTGTCTAGATAACTTGTCAGAAGTCTGACTACATGATGGACCCCATGGGCAACTCCTGATCTATCAAAACAGTCTTATGGAGTTTGTCCTAGAATTCATTCCTTCAGTTCAGCTTCTCTTTGCTCTGCAACCACCCACTGAGTGGAGAACTGTAATGATGCAATCAGGAGAAATCTGTTTTAACTACAGCTGCCTAGAATGCTTATTCAATACCGTGCTCATAGAGGTAACTGAATTCACATGTGTAGGTTCCAGGGTCTTAGGTGGCTGTAGGACCGACATTAGAAATCTTCCCTATAAGCTGAAAGGAGCTGCAAAATTTACACAGGGCATCATACATGCAAGTGAGATAGCTATGGATGATTTTGTTTGCTAAGCCCATGGCTTAGAGTCTTTGGGTTTATAGGTCCTTCTCTTTGATGATTCACATGGGAAGGGTGCTTAGCCCCGTAAATTGTTAAATCTGAATTATTGAAGTTTAGAATAGTGACAGAGGGGGTCTTAAATGGGCAGAAAATAAAACTTTGGGACTTAATGGCATCTTAAATTCATACCATCAAGCAGGGTAGAGGCAGGGATAGGACACTTAAGGGCTCCAGCCTCAGGACCAAAGCACATTTAAATAACAATTATAATAGAAAGCCAAGTGAGAATTAAGGGTTATGGTGTGCTTCACTCATTAAATCTTTACATAGTATCTAGCATCCTTTTGAACAGATGTGCCGAGTGAAGAATCAAAATATAGAAAAATATTGGGCACATAGACAAAAACTGAAAACACTTGCAAATATTCTCTTACAAAAGGGCTAAAAGTCTACGTGTCCTAGAATCTTTGGATCCGGCTGGGGGGACATTCTTTGCCTCTATGTAAATATATAAACACATCTTTGTTTAGAGGTAGCGAGAGGGAGAGATGGAGAGAGAGAGAGAGAGATCAAAGTCCAAGTAAGTCTTCCCTGTGCTCAACCTTTCAATAATCCATATCCTGCAGTAGAAATATCTCAGCAGGTCCAAACTGATATAGCCTTGAGGACCCAAAGTGATGCAGTGAGGACCTCAAATCACATACGGCCTCTGCTCTGTTAGGTAGAGTGGAAATTTCTTTGTGGAATACTTTTTCCTAGATTTATTTTTTTTGACTATGAAAGTATAAAAATCCAGGACAAGAGGTGTACAGATAAACTGAAAGGCTGGAAATAAAGAAAAAATGGAGAATAAAATCGCTTTAAAATTCAAGAGGATTCAATTTATGGTTAGAGTAATGAAAGATCCATAGTTGAGTTGATTGGCTTTATGACTCTTTTTTTCCCCTTCCATCTCCTTACCTTCTTCTCTCTGCCTCCCTCCTTTGGAGCACACTGTAATACAGAAAAGTTTTTCTAGGCCCATCGTCCATTTATAGAACCACTAATCTCCATCTTTCATTAGTTTGGGGATCACTGACTTGACCCAATGGCTTCCAGGATCTGCAAAGAGAGGCAGGGCCAATGAGATACTCTATTTTCCTGGTTACAGTTGTTAAAAAGACAATGGCAACTTTTGCAGGAGCCCACTGTCAAAGAGGGACTCTCTGGGTGGGGAAGGGTAGTTTTTAAACTGGAAAAGGCTGCCTGTGAAAAAATGCTAACAGGAAGAAGAGAATCCTCAGTACATGAGTGTCTAGTTTGAGGCCCCAGACTGGCCTTAAGCTAGACATATTTTGGATTTCCAGTTAAGTGAGATATATATATTTTGCTTAAGGTCATTTGAGTAGGTTTCTATCATTTGCCCAAAACAAGTCTTACTTAATGCAGAAATGCAGAGAAGAGTTAGAAGTTCTTAGCTTAGAACCCAGACATCTTTAGCTAATTAAATTTCAGAGAAAAAGGATTACCTGGAACCCTGCAGTTATAGTTAGCAAAGAGGAAGAATACAGTATCTATGACCTTATTAACGAACCTCTCAAACAATCTTCAAACTTTTTACAATTTTGCTTTTCATGTTCACTAGAAACTGGGTTAAGACATCATGGTGGCTTAGTGGATCCATAAATAGTACCTTTACCCAGCTTGCACCTTGGCCTCATGAGATCCTCATTCTGTCAACCCAGGGAGAATCCACTGCTCCCATCTTTCTTACCTAGCTTCCCCTTGTCTGCCTTTCTCCAGTGTAACCCCCAGTACGCCGTCACAGTTAAATACTTCCTAACCCATGTACCCTTTAGTTACACTGCCTTCTCAGAAACCAGAGACTGCCTGCATTCACCTGTGTATTCCCAGAACCTAGTACCAGGCCTGCTACAGTAAAGTTTGCATTGAACTGAATTTGTGGCTCAGCTCAGACTTACTTTCTGACCACTCACCCTCGGCCTCCTCGGAACTCTGAGAGACTTTCCTGCTTCTGATGCTTGCTGTTTTCTGCTTGCTTTGTCATTAGAAAACCCATACCCATAAATGTGCTCATATATTTATTGAATACTTACCAATTAATCACTTTATGTGCTTTAACTTGTCCAGTCTTCACAATAGCCTTTCCATCCTACAGATGAAGAGACCAGACCTGAGAGCTTAAGCGGCTTGCTGTGGGTCACCCAGGTAGTAAGCGGAGTGGTCAGAGTCGAAGCAAGCAGTGTGTTCCCAATCACTAGCCTGTTTTCAGCTGGAACACTACTAGCTACTTGTGGGCTAAACATGCTTCCTTTATATTGTTGAATTACCCTCCCAACAGCTCTCTTAAGGAAGGTATGATGATTAGTTCTATTTTCCAGATTAGAAAAATGAGGCTTAGTAAGGTTAAATCATTTATCTAAGGTTACCTTGCAGAGAAGTGACAGAACAGAGATTAAATCGCAGGCTGTTTGACCCCAGAGCCCACATTCATCAACCATTATGCCAATCAGTTTTCTGTTCATTGATTGGTGATTATATCAGAAGCAACCACCAGGCTCATCTGACCTTTAATTACCATCTGTGGCTCTTCTTATTGTTTAAGAGGTAAAACAATAGCTACTTCATAAGATTATCAAAAGAGCTTCAAACTATGTTGTAAAGTTCTAAGAGTGTTTGGCAAACTAGAGCAAGTCCTTGACAAATGGTAATTATCATTACTATTTTGTTGTTTTTTGAGTGCTTCTTCATGTACTATCTGATTTAATTATCACATCAACCTCATGAGATAGGTATAATTATCATGTTCATTTTATAGATGTGGGAACTGAGGCTCAGCAAAATTAAGTAACTTGCCCCAAATCACGCAACTAGTTAGCGCCCAAGGCTGCACAATTAGTTGTCTGAGGGAGTAGCATGGTACTAGCACTCTTTATCACTTAGAAAGTTCTGGTAAAGAGTTCAGACAGTCCAATTATCACTGGGTGTATTGACCTCTTCTTGGGTTTTATTAGTTTCTGGTTTTGAGGTGGTTCCTTAGCCACAGAAGCCTCAGCTTTGTAGATAAAGAACTGGAGCTTTTGTAGCCACAACTTTACACAGACAAACTCTGGGGAATAGCAGCTGCTGAAGGGAGAAAGAAAATGGACAGTATTCAGAGGACCGAGGGCAGAACACATGAAGTTATCCCATTTGAAGCCTGTTTCCACCTCGCCAGCTGAAGCATCCAACAGCTACAGGTGCAAACCGCTTCCTTGTCCCAGCTTTTTCTGATGCTCCTCACGGGGCCCCGACACAACACAAGAGAGCGAGCTGGCAATCCTCTTGTTAATTTAGGCATTGTACATTATTCAGACTGTTAAAAAAAAATCCATGTTGAGTCTAAAAGTATCTGGACCAGTTGTCTGTATAGATTAAATAATCCAGACGGTTTCGTAAAACACTACAGCAGAAAAGAAAGTGTTTTCACCATAGAACGAGTCAATCCAGAACGCACAGGGGACAATAGATTTCTTTACCTCATATAACCCAATTTCTTCTTTTCTTAGCTCGGCTGGCTTAAATGTAGTGTGCCATTGCCAAATCTTCAGTTCTACTTGGGCTATTTAAGTAGAGTCACAATGTTTCCTTTTTCTAGAAAAGATTAAAAAATAAACAACCAAAATTTGATGGTAGAGAATGGCATTTAGAATAAAGGATTAATCAGTTCTGTCACTCTCACTTGGGCAGCAAAATCAAGCCTCTTGTGTTGGGAAATACTGCTGGATGGGATAATTTCCACTTTGCAGGCTGTTTTTCTTTTTAATATCACAGCTGATTTGCTGTGGCGGAGGCTGCTGCAAACTGCTGGCACCATTTCTGGTTACAAAATGTGTCTGCCAAACAGCTCAATATAGAAAGAGCCATACTGTATTCTTTGATGGTGGGCTCATTTGGCAGGGAACAGACCAGCACAGAAAGAGACTCAATTCATCATCTCCCCTGCACCTCGTTGTGGGCTGAACAAAGTGAATGTATCAGATCGTCCTTGTGGAAATCAGCGACATAAATTTCTACTCTCTTCACCAATACTGCAGTTGGGAACTTCCAGCTGTTTTAGCAATGTGCTTCCTTTCACCCTTGTTCCCCGGTACACGTGGCAGCAGAAACCCAGGAAAATGCAGACGGTTCACCTCTGCCACCTCTGTGCTTGAGAAACACAAATGAGAGTGGATGCCGAAAGCTGTGTGAATTCATCATTAATTGTCAGACACTTCTGCCAGTTCTCTTCTGAGCTTGAAAAATGTAAAATTAGAAAAACTTAAATGAAGTTATGGAATGTAATTCTCCCTCCTGAAAACTCTCAGATCAGTGTACTGTACTCTGCAGGTGATGATTACACTGTCTTTATTTTTTTCTGTCTCCATTCACAGATGTCAATACATGGTGAGTGGTTTCCAGAAATTTACTTCATCTGCAACTAAAAGCAAGAGGGGAAGGCAGCAGGAACCACACTGGCACACTGACAGCTCAACACTCTCCACCAGGAACTCACCCCCATGCCAAGCCACTCCTGGGACCAAGGAAAGAGGCTAGGGCACATTTTTTAAGGACACATTTTAAAACAAGAATTAAACCATTATAGCACCTACCTTCTCTCTCTTTCAAAATTCTAGCTCAAAGACCCTCTCACATTAGGGGAAACAGGTAATGATTCAGTCAAAGGTGAATGAAAATACAATATTTAAACTCATTTCAGAGTTGTTTTAGGCAATGCGTTTTTTAAAAAAATGAAACAAGTGAAGAATTTTTTTTCTCAATATTGGCTACTGATATTAGCATCTAACTAGACAGGAAGCGAGGAACTAAGAGAAGGGAATGGATAATTAAGGCCATCATGCATTTTTACTCGGAGCTCTGCAAGTCATTTAACCCCACTTGTCATTTATCCGTGCATGTATTTAATGCTGAGAATTTATAGTGGCCTTAGAAAGAAATTCTAGATAATTTTTTTTTTGGGGGGGGGCGTTCCTGAGTTTATTTGGGACACACCCAGGCGAGGGCCCCACACCTAGAAGAAGATATTGGGCCTCTTGGTGGTGAAGTGTGGCTTGTGCTGACGGCTCAGGACGCGGTGGGGCAGCGGGAACTTGATCTTGGAGTCGTGGAACTGCTTGACCGCCGGCCGGCGGCACTTGCTGGCTGCGATCTCCTCCACTTTCATGATCTGGATGGAGTGGGCCCGGGCGCGGTGCCGGGCGCGGTGCCGGGCGCCCGTGTCTCGGTAGCACTGGGTGACAGCGCCCGCGGTGGTCAGGTCCCGGTATTCCCAGTACATGTTGTTGGTGCCGCTCCGGGAGTCATAGCGCAGCCAGATACCGAAGTTCTTCACCCGCAGGGGAGACTTCTCAAACACCTGCCCACAGTAGACAATCCCCCCTGAAGACTTCTTCATCTTCCTTAACTGAGACACGAAGTACCAGAAGTGGGACTTGGCGACGACGTGATTAGGTGCAAAGATTCGCATGCGGTAGAGGGGTGGTGTGTGGCATTTGGGGGTGGGCAGGCAGCGACCCACCACCTTGTACTCTCCTAGTGTGCCCGAGGCCTTCATGGCATTGTCTCCGCGCTCGCCGCCACCCACAGAAGGACGAAATTCTAGATAATTTTTATTGAGCTCTTACCGCGTGTCCGACTCTAGTCAAAGTACTTTGCTGTATTCACGCATTCCATCCTCACAAAATGCTGTGAGGTCAGTATTATTTTTAGCCCCATTTGACAGAGGGAAAAATAAAAACATCAAGAGGTTAAGTAATTTTTCCCAAGGTAACGCAGCTGCTGAGTGTGGAGTGAGAGTGTGAACTGAGGTAGTCAGACCTTAAAGCTGACATTCTAACCAAGTTTACTTCATGACCATGTTGGTGGGGTGGTCCTAGCGGAGGACTTTGGAGACATTTCTGCTTCTGAAGCGTTTATTTTTATACCCTTACTGCCTTCTTTACAGGGATGCTTTGGGAATGAACAAGAGAAGTGTCCTACTGGCAAGAAGAAATAAATGACTCATATTGAAGAAGGAGGAGGGGGAAAAACCCTTTTAAGACACAAGGATACCATTTTGTGCACCGGAGGAGGTCACTGAATAAATCACAGGAGAGAAATGGATCTTGAGAGGTCACATGGATAATAGTCCTGCCTTTGGAGAGGACACCCTGCTGCCAGAAAAATGATTCCAGAGAAGTCTTGCTGCAGCAAGGGGATTAGGTTACTCATGTTAAACAGTGTCCGAGTGGGTATGCTGTATGAAGTTGACCAGATGTCCTATTTCTAGGCCTCCCCAGGTTTCTTAATGGCTTTGAAGAGTGTCCTGGGAGTCACCCGGAGCAGGTGGCCTTGGTTCTGGGTCCCCCACTGACAGGTTGTAAAGGGCTTTGGGTTACTTTGTGGGTTACCACTTTGCAATTGTTCAGGTCACCAAATAAATCAGAGGACTTGCTAGCCTGGCAACAGTTCAAAGCTCTGTGTTCCTTTTCTTGTTTTAGATTTACTTCAACAACTTTTCCTGAGTATTTCTTTGGGCCAGACTGCAGGATAAACAAGTCATGGTTCCTTACTTCCAGGAGCTCGTGGTGAGGAGACCTGAAGCCCAGTGAACTCTGAAAGATCTTCTAATGCTCTGCTACTCACCACTAAGGCTCTGTAAGATGTGGAGCAAACACGTTGTTCCTTTCTCTCTCCTCTCGGATGCTCTGTTTCCCATGTCCCATCTTTCCCTTCTATTTTGACTGGTCGATGACTTTATGCTGATCCAACATTAGATAATTTTCAGATACTGATAAAAAAATAATAGCTCCTGCTTATAAAAGTTCTGCGTGTGGCTAACTCCATTTTCTTTTCTTTTCTTTTTTTTTTTTTTAAAGATAAAGTCTTGCTTTGTTGCTCAGGCTGGAGTGCAGTGGTGTGATCTCAGCTCACTACAACCTCCGCCTCCCCTGTTCAAGCAATTCTCCTGTGTCAGCCTCCTGACTAGCTGGGATTACAGGCACATGCCACCATGCCCAGCTAATGTGTTTGTATTGTTTTAGTAGAGATGGGGTTTCACTATGTTGGCCAGGCTGATCTCAAATGCCTGACCTCATGATCCGCCCGTCTCAGCCTCCCAAAGTGCTGAAATTACAGGCGTGAGCCACCACACCCAGCCACTAGCTCCATTTTCTACATAAGGACATCGAGGCATGAGAAATTTTAAAATGTGCCCACAACAAAATGATAATCAGCAGTAGAGACAAGGTTTGGATCTGGGCAGTTTGCCTCCAAAGTGCATCATCATGACCACCAGCATACACCATCTTTTTGATAAGGGCTACCATTAAAAAGAATATTTCAAGAGGACACAAGGAAGAAGCTGATACAGAGATGAGGGAAGACTCTAGCCTAAGAAATCATATGACAGTCAGCATTTAGGGTATACAGAGATTAGCTGGAATCCTTAGAGCTTCTCTGCTGGATAGATCTTGTTTTGCAGATGAGGAAACTGAGACTCCAGGATCAGCTAATCATGAAATAACAAGGGTGTGGCAGAACAAGTATTTGACCTCCTTGTGTTCTTTTTCACTGGACTCCTATTGGTAAGCAGAGTGGCACACAGCACGAAGACAAATTCTGCCTCAAAATGAAAGAGGCCGTCACTCAGGTGAATAAGATGGGACTACAGTTTAAAAGAGAATGTCAGCAGGAAGCTGTCTTAGAGGTCGCTCAGACTAAACTTTTGCTGGATAAATTAAACCTCTGTCAATAATCTTATTTAAAAGATTGGAGATAAATTTGGGAATTTGAATGACTGATGTACCTCCTCCACCCAAAACACAAGACAAAATTTTGCTTGAAAGCCTAGATGCTGATCCAAGCAATGGAAAGACTGGAGTAAACATGACATGTGCTTCTTCCTTAAATGAGCCCTCTTCTCTGCCTAGGAAATAACCTCACTGGCTTGACACTGGCATTTGGCATTGCTTGCCTACGCCACTTGAATCATAATTTGTTCCATCAGGGGACTTCCTCAGAGTTGGAAACAACTCCTGGAACACAGAACCAGTATTGGTAAAGTCCTGATGCCTCCTTGATGTTGCAAGCTTGTCAGTGTCATCAGAAAGCTAGCTGTGGTTTACTGAAAATAATTCAGCTGCTTAAGCTTATGCAGACACAGACACACACACACGCAAACACAAAGGGACAGAGACAGAGAGACATAGACACAGATAGGTTATGTGGGAAAATCTCATCGTCTGCTCTTGCTCTGAATCTTGTACAGTCTTGTCACCACTCTTACATATCATTATTTGATTTGCTTGTTCTATTTCTTCACTTGTCAGTGAGTCTTTCTCATCTTTTTATTCACATCTTTTGTAAAGAGTGTTTAGACTTAAATGGAGCTGAGCTCCTCTAGCCTGTTCTTTAAAGGCAAGGCAATAAAATAATAAGAATAGACAATAATAACAGTGCACTCTGTGATAGGCACTGAGCTAAGCACTTCTCACAACTTAGCTCATACTGTCCACACAAAAACCCTGATGCGATAGGTACTCTCATTGACCCCATATTACAGGTGATGGAACCAAGACAGAGGTTATACAACTTGCCCAAATCACGCGGGGCCTCAGATGGGGCCCAGCTCTAGCCCATAGACCCCTCCGCCTGCAATATTGACCCTGCAGCTGCCTCCTTGTGATTCTTGAAAGTATGCCAGGCTCTGTTAAGCTGAGGATAAGTATTCTTAATTTCCTTTGAGTTTAGTTATTTTTGAATGGATAAAAAAGAAAATATTTGGCATAACCCTTATTCCCCATAGCAGGGGAGTTCTGAGGCATGATTTTAATTTTCCAAGTGACTTAAATATCAAGTTTATAATCTGCCACTCACATTTTTTTTGCCTACTCAATGGGAGCATTTTTATTAGAAAGAAATATGTGTAAAAAGATATGTAAGCTTAGTGAGAACTGAGTGTTCAGTGGTTTTGTTAACTACAATATCTTCAGAACCAGGAACACTGTGCCTGAGACATGGTGAGTGGTCAGTAAATATTGATTGATTAAACAAATGAGTAAGAGTTGTAAAGAGAATCCAAATATCAATTCCACACTCAGTTACACAGGTGCCTATCTCCCTGATAACATCACATTAAACTTCTTCAAGCCACTACTAAATGTTGACCTCTAACTTCCTGAGGCAGATTATTTTATTTTGAAATCTGGGAATAGTGTCATATATATATATATATATATACATATATATATATATATGTGTTTGTGTATATATATATATATATTTTTTTTTTTTTATATACAGAGTCTCGCTCTGTTTCCAGGCTGGAGGGCAGTGGCACGATCTCAGCTCACCACAACCTCTGCCTCCTGGGTTCAAGCAATTCTCCTGCCTCAGCCTCCCGAGTAGCTGGGATAACAGGTACATGCCACCACACCCAGCTAATTTTTGTATTTTTAGTAGACATAGGGTTTCACCATGTTGGCCAGGATGGTCTCGATCTCTTGACCTTGTGATCCACCCACCTCGGCCTCCCAAAGTGCTGGGATTACAGGTGTGAGCCACCACTTCTGGCCTAGTGTCATATTTACTGAAAAGATCCCTTACCCCTGCCTGAGAAAACAAAGTCATGTGTCATTGTGCTTCTTTGTTAAGTTTCTTCGTCTCTTTGGAAATAGAAGGGAAAGGCAAACAAGCAACATCATTGACAGTCATAACCCTGTTAAAGCTCTGACCCATGTGCTTCAGTTCATGAGAAACTTGAAGTGTAAACACTATCCAAACAGGAATTCTAATGAGTTGTGGTATCTCTCAAGCAACATAAATGAGAATATGATTAAAATAATCTGTTTTCTCTGTGGACTTAGAAGTTCCTGGAACCCTCTCACTCTCTGCTCCAGAACCACCTCCCTGGTCTGGCCCATTCAACCTCTGTCATTCCACTTGAGGGCCATCTCCGGTCCCTCTCCCTTCTCTGCCTTCCCACACAACAGACTCTCAGCACATTGTTTCCCCTGTGACCTAGGGTTCTCCAGGGAGTGCAGTTTCCTCTGTGCTGTCTGTTTTTTCCTGCATCTAGTCTTCGAACTTAGCATGGCCAATGGAAGACCCCTCCATGTAGGACGAGGAAGGTTTTTCCCTGTCTGCAAAATCCAAACTCTCTTTGCAGACAGGGAAGAGGGGGGAAAGGCTGTGGATAATCATAGACTGATGCTTTTGTCCCCTTTAGTCATAAAATGACTGTTGTGCATTTCAAGGGTATTTCTCCCAATTCTATAGCTCTTTTAAGGATCTACTAAAGTCCTATTTCTCAAATAGTATTTATCAGTCACCAAAGAATTCTTAACTTTCCAAAAAGAAATGACATTTATGAATCCCATAGGCCAGGCTTAGAGAAACGGTTTGTCATAGCTCTTAGCTTTCTACATTATTTTGTAGCTTTTTTGTGGACTCAAACCAGCATTTAGTTATTTTTTACAAAATAGACTTCAGATTCGTTTTTCTCCTCTGTACAGCACAGCCCACTTGGTTGGTACTATATTAAACTGCTCACTTGCTATAGCCATCCTCCTGTGCGCATCAAAAGTTCTCACTGTCACATTTCTGCCCAGATATTAATAAACATGAGTGGGAAGGGGAATACATGCATGAAGTGCTGCTGCTTAGCCTTTCTCAGCCTGTGGAACTTCCCTCATCTGCTTTGAAGACAGGGTGGAGATTAGGCTCGCAGCAAGCTCAGCTGTCTTAGGGAAAATCCCTGAGGGAAGACTCTTGTCAATTGAAACAAACAAATTTTTGGATACCAATATGGAAACCTGGATGGAGCCAATTTCCATGCTATAGCACTGCCGTTATGACTGGGCGCATCAGGATAACAGGAAGCAGATGGCTTTCAGAAAAAATGAAAAATTTAAGGGCACCACACATATGGTCTTATTTCCCAAACTTTGAAGGAATTCTGCCTGTGAAAGTGTATCTGTTTAATCTCTCCCAAATAAAAAGGCAAGTAACCCCCAACGGGCCCCATATATTTCTTTGAATAAAATGTCGGCTCTATAGCTTTGTAGATGCAAATGTTTGTCAGTCTTGGGGCCAGAGCAGTGGAAGGTTGCTCCCGGGAAGAGAGTTCTGGGAACACTGTTCTATTTGTTGAAGCTGTGTGCTGAACCTCTGCCTTTGCCAGCTTGCGTCTGTCTTGGTCTGCATTTTTTTCTACTTTGCTGTTCTCGTTAGCTCTGAGAACCAAGGAAGAAGACAAAACTATAGATCTAAAGAATGACAGACATGGAAAGGACTATTCACAAAGATGACCTAAGAAGACCCTGGAGCTCCCATAGCTTGAGGGCTAAGAGCACAGGCCCTAAATCAGAAGTGGCATCCAGGAAGCCTGGGACCACACTCTGCCCACACAGGTGTGTTTATTGGGCTCTTGAAATGTTTAAAGAAACACTTTTGAATTAAATGGATGCCAACATTTATAAATTAGGAGATTTTACATTCAGTCAGATTTTACAAATTATCAGAAGACTGGGGCCTACAATTCCCACGCAGCCTCAAAATGCTGGAACTGAGTAGCCATTCTTGAAAACATACATGTGCTCGCATTTGCCATAGCCCCTTCCTGGATGGGTTTACTCATTTGTGTTACCTGCCTTGCCTAGAATGCCCCTTTTTCTAGGACCTCTTTGTCCTAGTTTCCAATCCTGGCTTGGCCACTTACAGGTTCTGAGTCATTGGTCATCAGTTAGAGCTTTTGAATCTTTATCTGTTTAGCTTTATAATAGAGGTACTATCTCACCACAGTGTCAGGTGAGTTAAACAAGATACTGCATGTAAAGTGCTTATCCCAAAGCCTGGTGCATAAATACTTAATATATCTTAATCATTATTACCATTAACATTGTTCTTATCATTAAACAAGCTTGTTTAAATATTTTCCTCACTCTCCTTTGCAATATAAATGAGAAAATACAGAATATGGTCACAGATATAAGCCTCCTCTTGCCTGAATTTTTTGGGTCATTAGATGCACTTTGGAACAATGAGATTATGTAATTTGCCCAAAGCCATGTAGAAACTGGGCAACTGTCTATTTCAATTAATCATCATTGGGAGACAGAGCTGAAAGCTAAAGTTTCAATGGAGGAATGTCATGGTGTGGGGCAGGCCAGCTATGGCACAGAGGTCAGTGGTTCCACTTGGCTAGGTAGGTAAGGACACCCGCTAATCACCACCAGGAGTCAGTGAGTATCGTGGAAGGACAGCTTGGCTGTCTCATCTCTGTCACTTCTAGTTCACATTGGTCATATAACCCTCTGAGTTTATAAAATGAAGATAGTGACAACTATCTTGCAGCATTGTTGTAAATGATAAGCATAAAATGCTTAGCACTCAGTAAGTGCTCAATGCATGGTGATTATAAATAAGAGACTGAGTAAATTATAATAGGTCATCTATTGAAAATAGCTGAAGTCTTTACTGAGAAATAGCAAGACCTAAGAGTTTAATGATGAACTGCTGCAAAATCTGAGACACATAACCCCAAATTAGTGTCATGCACTTTTTGAACCACTGTAATTATTGTTATTTACTAACCACTGTTTTCATGAATGCCTAATTGCTCCTAATGATATTCCCAATAATGCTTCAGGGATTTCTCTTTTAATTTTAAATTTGTGATTCATGGTTTCTTTCTAATACGACGGGTATTATGTCTCCTTTTAATTTTAATTTGGATATAAAAATTCTGCTTTAGCCTTCTTGACTACTTTAGCCTAGTCTTAGCCTATTACAGCAGAGAGTTACAAATTATATTTGCACACTATATTCAAAATACTTTGCCACTCACTGATGTTTTGAAGTTACCAAGAACGAGCTCATCTTGGTTCTTAAAGCAATGTGTTTGCTCAGCTCAGTATCTTCTCCCTTGAGTAGCCTTACTTCTAAAGCCCCCAGAAGCAGCCTCTTTCTCTTTTTCACCCTTTCTTATACAAGCTGGGCATCCCTAATTCAAAAATTTGAAATGCAAAATGCTCCAAAATCTGAGACTTTTTGAATGCTGATACGATGCTGCAAGAGACGTTAACCCTGCAGAAAATGTGCCTGTAGACAACACGGTGAAAATGTGTGATGGGCTTACTGAAGGACTACAGCAGCATGCATTCAAAACAGAACAAGAAATCAGGACAGTTTATAAAATCAAAGAGAGACTTCTAAGACAAAAAGACATTGCTCATGAGGCAGATGAGTCTGGAGGAAACATCCCGCAGAATGCCTCCTCATCCCTAGAGGACTCACTTCCTGGTCCCTCAACAGCTCCTGATGTTTCGTCTCACCTAAAATAAAACGCAGCGTATAGTAATCTTTCAATCAAAACACAGCATTGCAGGTGGGGACTGCTAGCCGGCACTGTCTGTTGCTGCATTTGTCCAACAGCTGATGCAGGCATTCTGGTGGTGCCACTGTGCTGCTTAGTTACTCTGAACATATTATTTTTTCACTGTATAAATGGTATGTCATATTTTCTACTGTTAAGTATCTACGAGTGAATAAGTATAAAAAAAATGACTGTTTATCAGTAGCATATCAATCCAGGATCAGGAATGATGATGCCAAATGACCAAAGATTGTCCACATAGGTGGCTGAGATAGTGACACCTTTGCTTTATGATGGCTCGCTGTACACAAACTTTGTTTCATGCACAGAATTATTAAAAAATACTGTATAAAATTACATCCAGCCTATGTGTATAAGGCGTATATGAATCATAAATGAATTTCATGTTTAGATGTGGTTCCCATCCCCAAGATATCTCATTATATAGATGCAAATATTCAGAAAATCCGAACGAAATCCCAAATTCAAAACACTTTTTGTACTGAACACTTTGGATAAGGGATGCTCAACCTGTAATGGAGGCTTAGGAGAGCATTTCATCCACCCACACAGCTGTCTCTGGTAATCTAATTTATTTTCATTCACACTCTGCAAATATTTATTAGTGCCTACTAGTGCCAATCCCTGTTCTGACAGTAAACTGTAATAAGCATTTATATGTCACCTAGCACTGTGCTTCACTGATTTAATAGTCTCATTGATTTAACCTAATAATCTTGTGAGATAGAAACTGCTAATGTCCCTATCTTAGAGAAGAGAAAACTAAAGCATAGAAAAGTTAAGTAATTGGCACTATATGCTCAGCTAGTTAGATGCTAAACCAGAAATTAACCCAGATCTGTCTGATTGCTGAACCCTAAACTCTTAATCACTATACCAGAGTTTCTCAAAGTAGGGGCCTGAATTTGTGACCTGCTGCATTAGAATCACTTAGGTTGACTGCTAAAATTAGAGAATGCATAATAGGCATAAAATGCTTAGCCCACAGTGAGTGCTCAATAAATGGTTAATGATAAATAAGAGCCAGAGGAAATTATAATAGATCATCTACTGAAAATAGTTGAAGCCTTTATGGAAAAGTATCAATCCCTAAGAGTTTAATTATGAACTGCTACTGCAAAATCTGAGACACATAACCCCAAATCAGTATCGTGCCCTTTTTGAACCATTATAATTATTGTGATTTACTAATCACTATTTTTAATAATGCCTAATTACTCCCAATGACATTCCCAATAATGCTCCAGGGAATTTTTAAAAAATTTAAATTTGTGATTTAAAACTAGCCCTAGACCTACTAAGTTTGCATTTTTAGCAAATTCTATGGAGAATTTCTATGCATAGATTAAGAATTTTGAGAGTCACTAACAAGAGTTTTTGAATACCAGATCTAAGAAAATGGGTCTAAGATGGGAAGCATCTTCAAAGTGAAGGTGAACTTTCATGAAACAAAGCTGATAAGTGTCCGCACTAAGAATCACTTGTGAAATATGCTCTCTAGGGCTATTATAAAGAAATGCTGTGTAATTAAACTGTACCGACACTCTGCCTCTGCTTCCTTACAAGGCTATAGTCAGGAGGAATATGATCCCAAAACACAGTTGTAGGCAGGGTAGTACTGAGTCACTTTCTAAAATTTGGAAAAAAACATACAGCGTGCTTCCAGCTCTAGAATTTCCAAATAAGAGGATTTGAAGGCAGCAATGTGGTTGGGGCAGAGGGTTGCGGGTAGGGGCAGATCTAAAAACCCAATCATTCAGGCTGGTTTTGGAGAATTTGCTAAAGATTAAAAGAGCTCGCCTAAGCCACTCTTTGTGCCATGATACTGTTGAGGGCTTATACTTGATCAGACGGTCACTCTTCAGCATCAGATGATGGCAGCCAGGAGGTGAATTAACTCATGTGGGACTGACATTTATAAACTTGTATAATAGAGGTGAAAGGGGCCAAATTGCAAATACGATTCCAATACAACCAATTATTCCTTTAATGAAAACACCCTCTCCTAGGTGATCTATGTCACGGACAAGTTCCCTTAGTTCTGAGGAGGCTGGGCTGGTTATTTCTCTGCTGCTTAGAAAATAGCTCTGAGCTTCTGGCCTGCTGGTGGTGAGTCACCAGTGCCAGCTTTGTGCACAAAGGTTTAACTTTTCCTTTCCTGTGACCATATCTTAATGTGATGAAGAATATTGTCCAAATGGAAATGCTCTACTAAGACAGAGACAAAACTGCTTCAACATTGCAGGGGAGGGAAACAGAATTCTTTTAACAAATAGAAAAGCAAACCTCAATAAAGAAAAAGAAACTCATAGACAGAATAATCAGTAGTCTACTATTTCATGAACTTACTGTTTTGGGCATTTCTTGGTTTTGAACGTAAAATTAGCCAAAGTTTAACAACAAGAGAGGAAACATGCTTTTTTTGAGCGCTAGTATTTCTTATTAGGTTCCTAAAACATTGAAGAGAATATATTTTAATTGCTTGCTAAAGCCAAAGCCCCTCTGATTTTTTTTCCCCAGATACATAAAGTTTTATAGGATTCCTTATTTTGAAGGCCTGCAAAATAAAAATGTTTGTCCTAAAGTAGAACTGAGCTTTTTATTGCTCCTCTGCAGAATAAGAACTTCCCAAGGGAACGAACCTACAGACCGCAGGCCTCATTCCCTAGTTTCCTGCAAGGCAGACAGTTGCTCAAGCTTCGGTGGGTCCGTCAACATTGCCTCCTTCCCTGACTGCCATTTACTCATTTTCTCCTTCCTCCCTTCTGCCTTGCTCTTGGTGACCTCTCAAACCCCATCTTCTTTTGGTGGTAATCGTGATGAAGATGACGTTGATGATAAGCATTGGCTGCTAACAGCTCACAGTTGCTCTGAAAAGAGACCTGAAACCAGAGACCTGCCTGTGCTCCAAAGCTTGCCTGCAGCCGAGGACTGACGTGGGGTATGAATGCCCAGACCCCACGCCACAAACCGGGTCAGCCTGTGGTGTTTACTCACAATCCAGAATTCTAGTAGGATCCCCTGCTTCTCAGACTTCCTGAACAAATCCCTTGCACAGAAAAAACCCATCTGAGGCTCTGCTTCTAGGGAAAGTGACCTAAGCCACTTGACCTTCTCTGTATCATGGGACTGCTTTAAGGATAAAATATTAAAATAAATAATAACTAAAAATTAGTTCACATAATTGAACAAATAAATAAAATTTAATAGACGTTAAAAAAGTAAAACAGAGTAGTAACTGGCACGTAGAAATTGCTGAATAAGTATTTGTTTTTATTAATGTTATAACGTTATTCCTTCAAATAGCTCATGAATCTGGATCCCACTGCCCTTGCTCCAGGCTAGACTTTCCTCATTTGTTATTTTGATTACAATAAATGTCTCCTTATCTGATTTCCCTTCCCTCTCTCCCTCTCTCTTTTCCTTCCTTCTACAATATTTGAGTGTTTATTGCATGCCAGGCACTGTTCTAGGGGTGAATTTGGGTAAGTGACCTGAGTCTCAATTTCCTTGGTTGTAAAACAGGCTACCATAAATTTACCACATCCTTGGGCAGTGGTGGGATGAAATGAGAATATGCACATAAAGCACTTATCTCATGCCTAGGAAGCACTCTATAACCTTTTCCTTTTCATTTCTTATCTTTCCTTGCTAATCATTTCCAGGACTAAATAGATAACAGAGACACCCAAAGGGCTCTTGTTTACCGGACATGCTCTCCATTTGACAGCTCTATTCTTCTATTTAAAGGCCTTATAATAGAGCTTTTCTACCAATAACAACCTTGCTTTTCCCAATGAAAGCACCATGTTCTTGGCATGTATAATTGTAACGTGCATTCTACAGTATAAATCTTGTCAAACCATGAGTTGATGTTAAGGGCTACAGCATGAATTTCCAGCAAAGGGTCACCTTGAGCAGGTTAGCAATCTCCTTTATGTTAAAGACCCCACACTCCACCCCACAGGTGGCCACTCCAGTTAATGAGAACATGGCCCGTGATGAAAGCCTATGTGCTGCATACAAGCCGGGATAGCAGGGTGAACAGAGAATAAAGCAGAGCTTGAACCCAGTTATGTAAACAGTTCTTTCCGTTTCTTGATCTTTGTGGAAAAAAGTTTTTTCATCCTGCTTCCTTCAGTTCAAGTTCAGGGGTTTCACAGTATCCTGGGCTCCTTTTGAGGTCTGCCATCATTTAAATGAATAAAACAGAAAAGTAAACTTCATCCAGGACTTCCACTGAGTTCCAGCAGAATGCAGGAGGACTGCTTGGTGCAATTGTTGTGTGTGGTTTGAAGATCAGATCTTACCTACAGTTTCTGGATACTGGAGAGAGGGGTGTGTGTGTGCGTGCGTGTGTGTGTGTACTCACTCTGAATTAATTTATATTTTCATTTTATTTTTGCTTATTTTTCCCTCCAAGTTTAGTTCATGTTTCATTCTTCACTTTGAAAAACGGCTCTATAGGAGTTTTGCTCAGTTGAAAACTTAGATTTTTTTTTTTTGTCAAACACAAGATGGTAACTGAAGGTTAAAATGCACCATTTTGTTTGGTTTTAGACATGACTATTCACAATAATTTGCTAAGACAGCACATATTTCTTTTGTTCCATAGAATCCCACTTAAATGCTGTCTATCATCACAGTAATTATGGGTGTTTAGATAGGCAGGAGACATACATGTTTTAACCTTGATTTCTTTCTTAATATTTGAGTGTCTACCTGGTTTTATCATTCTTTCATGTAATTAGGTGGCTTTGTTGAGAAAGGAGTGCCTCCAACTGAATTAAAAAATAAATATGAATACAAGATGGAACGATTACAAATGAATGAGGAATTGTCTTGAAACAGATTTTGAAATTTATATTTAATATTCTTACAATATTTGCTCTAAGAATCTATATTCAAAGAGATTTGAAGGGAAGGCCATACTATTTATAATAATTGTGTCTTTTTAAACTTTCTATTTCTTCCCAAGCACTAAAAGTGCTTCAGAAACATTGTAGTTGCATCAATAGAAGGAAGGGAGAAGGTCTGTTATATGCCCAACCTGAAAGGGGGGAAAAAATGGGTTAGTGATGGGGAAACTAAAACATGAATAGTTCAGGGCCAAGAAGGTGAATTGCTATTATAACCTTCACCAGGGTACAGAAGAAACAACTATCAGTGTATTTTAAAAATGTATTTATCAAGCATTTTCATGTACCTACTACGTGCAAGGCTGGGCTAGGTATGATGCAGGAAAAAAGTGATCTTTCATATTCCCTAGTCTCAAGGGAGGTGAGATCTCCTGGTGAGACAAAGGTGCTTGTATTGTAAGAGTATAGCTAAGGGGCAGGGGTGGCATCTGTGAGACCCCAGCCGCTACACTGCATGTGTAAGCCCTGGATTATGATGCAGGCAGTCATTTTTCAACCTGTCATCAAGTCCATGCCTGCTGAGCCTGGATCTGAAAGAGACTGGTCAGAGGGAGGCTCCTCTCCATATACACTGCTCATCCTTCCATCCATCTGTTCCTTCATTTGTGCACTTAGCTAATTCTCGTTGAGCATGGTAAGAAGTCATGTGCTGGATGTTGAACCAAATAGAAGCTGTGCTAGGAGCTAGAACAGAGAGGGAAATTGGAGACCACTGTGGTGCTTACATTCTGGTGGGGAAGACAGATATTTAGCAATTTCTCAACTCATTAATGGTATTCGTGATAAAGGCTTCAGAAGAGGTACAGAGTGCTAAGGGTGATCCTAATCTGGTCTGTGGGAATCAGGAAAGCTTTTTAATGAAAGTAAAAGTGACTAAACTGAGGCCTATAGGACCTGGCTGGGTGACAGAAAAGTTGGGGTGCAGAGAAGGAAAACCTTCTGGGTAGAGAGAATGGACTGTGAATGCCCTGAGGAGGTTGATAACCTATAAGTTGGGCAGTGCACCTTCACATTAGAGGTGAGTAGAGCTGAGGCTCTGTCCATGGGCAGGCTTCAGAGAAGGAAGGGCCTGTTGTCCACTTGTGGAAGTTTGACCTGGATCCTGAGAGTTAGAGAGGCCACTCAGGAGATTGGAAGCAACAGAATGAACCTGATCACATTTGCATTTTAAATGTCCTCTTGGGCTACAACGTGGAGAACAGGTTTCAGGGGCCTGGATCAGGGAGGTGGTGATGGAGACGGAGAGAAGAGGCTGTGAGATGTAGACGTCAGAGATTCTCAAAGTGGGGATTCAGGCAGCACTGAGGGCTGCCTTGCCCTCACTCAGCCCAATTTTAGGACAGAGTTGTTGAGCTGCCTTCAGGAGCCACTGGCCCTTGGGAAGGAGGCAGGGAGGTAGCACTTGTGCTTGAGTCCTCCTAAAAAAGATGGTTCAGGACTCCTTGCACCAGTTCTGCAGAGGCAGGGGCTGCTGTTATTATTGCCCATATTTCTAGGTACTTTGACCCAGCCATTAAATGGACTTCCTCACAGATACCCCAATGCGAGAGGTGGGCATAAATTCATGCATTACACAGTAGAATTACAAGCCACCATGACCTTAGGCATGGATGCATTTTGAGAATGGTTTGATACAGTCCACAGAATTTGCTATATTCCATAGAATCTAAGAGTGGGATATAAAGCCAACATGTTATGGATACCCAGATTTGTCTGTCAAAAGGAGAAACAGTAATGCTTCTACTTCATGTATGAGATAAAACAAAAACCCGTGTGGCATTTTCAGTCTAGCCGATCAGAGGACTGCTGATACCAAGTTTTACTGCTCAGTTTACTTAAGTTTCTAATTTTGTTTTGAAATAAACTTACCATTTGGATGATCAAATTAATAAATTTGAGTAGTTATTTTGGTGGTATATGGACACGAATACTCTTATAGCCTTAATGGCTCATGGGTTTTTCTTGGTTTAAATTACCAATTACATGATTCAAAATGGTATAGAGTAGAAGGAAAAAACTCAATTGAATGATTAACTGACTTGCTCTGTGACTTAGCAATGTGCCTTTGGATTATGGAATTGCATCCAATACTCTGGAACTAAGAAGATTTTGGAATGGTTGGGGTGTCTGGTATAATAATAAAAATAATAGCTGCTGTGTATTGAATACAGACACTGTTATATGTACTTTCTAAGAACTTAATTGATTTTCTTATACACCTGATAATATAAATGCTTTTATTATAGTAATTTTGCCAAAGTGAAATGAGGCTTAGAAAGAGTAGGTTATTTTGGTCCAGATCACAGCTAATAATTGGCAGGGTCAGGATTTGGCCTCAGGTCTTTCTAAGCGCACAGTTGACATCTAAACTATTACCTCTGCCCCCTGCTTCTGTGAAAGACAAAACAAAAACCCATGAGTCATTTCTTAGTGTCACCACCAAAATTTCCTATTAGTAAAATGGGGCCAATTTCAGGTAGCAAATAGTATTATTTTATTTTTTTTTTACTATTTTTATTATACCAGTGAATTACTTAGGTAACAATTTTCTTTAATTTTGCACAGTTGTCTTAGGTTATCTAGAAGTTATGTTAATGTACTTGGCTTAGATTAGAACTAAAATGTCTTATAACTATTTTGTTTCTATATTATGATAGAAAAGGAAGAAACTTGGAGATGACCTTAACCAAACTCAGAGACTTTGATCATCATTAACATGTGTCATAGTAATTTAAGTAATGGAGATAATTTAGAATTCTGGAGAAACATGTCAGTTTAAATGAAGACCTAAAAGGTTTAAATTTCCACTGGAAAATTTAATATTATCATTTTACCCCAGACAATTCTCTTATGCCTAAAAAAAAAATCTGACAGGAGTAAAAGAAAGAGAAAGTTGATTGACAACTTTTCTAGAAACAAGCAGAAGGGGTGTGAGAAGACAGACGTTGATATTGCAAAAGGCAAAGACTTTGGAGGAGATTTAGGTCCTGGGTCAAATCTCAAGTCTACCACTTAAGAACTTTGAGCTTAGGAAAGTTTCCTAAATTCTCTGAGCTTTAACTTTGTTGTGTATAGAATGGGAAAACCATACCTCCATAAGAGGACTCGTGAGGATTTAATGAGGTAGCAATAACATTATTGCCACTTGGTGATATTTCTTTATGTACCAGGCATTATTTATCTTGATTAATCAAACAAGAACACACAGAAGAAGTGTTATTATCCTCATGGAGGAGGGAACTGAAGCTTACAGAGGCTGTGCTGTTTGTCCAAGGTCTTTTCCTTTGGGGAAAGGAGCTGCAATTCACGGCATCTGTTCTGATTGCAAAGGCCAAGCTCTCCAACCTGGATGATAAACTGCTTCAGCGTCACAGTGAAAGCTGTCATTTACTGAACATTTTGTACAAGGCTTATGCTGAATGCTCAGTGTACATTATTTCCTTTAACAGTTTGAGGAGAGGGACATTATCATCCCTACTTCACAGATAAATCAATTTTGAGGCTGGGAAACTTAAGTCATTTGCTCAAGGTTGCAATGGCAGGTGATGGAGCTGAGATCTGAATCCAGATTAGTCTAGTTCCTGTCTAGACATGCATCTGTCTTCCATGACGTGTATCATAGAGCTGGGCCAGAGGTTACCATATTGTAGGTGGTGTATGATTTTAATAAAAATAATAATTTTTTTATTAAAATGCTTTTGTTGTATCATCAACCTCCAACCCCACAGAATAGCTTGACAATAGTTCCAGTAAAACTGAAAAAGTGAGAAAACTCCACTGGCTATTCTGGGCCAGAGGAATTCAGGTCCATCCTTCACTTCTTGTTTTCTTTTCTATTTTTGTTTTAAATTTAACTTTTGTTTTAAGTTTAGAGGTATATTTGCAGGTTTGTTACATAGCTAAATGTGTGTCGTGGGGGGTTGTTGTACAGATTATTTAATCACCCAAGGTATTAAGTCTAGTACCGTTTAGTTATTTTTCCTGATCCTCTCCCTCTTCCCACCCTCCACTCTCTGATAGTCCCCAGTGTGTGTTGTCCAGAATGGTATTGCCTAGGTTGCCTTCGAGAGTTTTTGTAGTTTTGGGTTTTACATTTAAATACTTGGTCCATCTTGAGTTAAATTTTATATATGGTGTAAGGAAGAGGTCCAATTTCAATCTTCTGCATATAGCTAGCCAGTTATCCCAGTACCATTTATTGAATAAGGTGCCCTTTCTCAGTTGCTTTTGTCAGGTTGTTGAAGATCAGATAGTTGTAGATGTGCAGCCTTGTTTCTGGGTTCTGCATTCTATTTCAGCAGTCTTTGTGTTTGTTTGTTTGTTTTTTTTTTACCAATACCATTCTGTTTTTACTACTCT
This sequence comes from Cacajao melanocephalus, assembly GCA_963573385.1. Lineage (NCBI taxonomy): Eukaryota > Metazoa > Chordata > Mammalia > Primates > Pitheciidae > Cacajao > Cacajao melanocephalus. Next base: position 104,544 of record CAUYLG010028780.1, read on the forward strand.
AGCCCTGTGGTGTAGTTTGAAGTTGGGTAGTGCAATGCCCCCAGCTGTGTTTTTGAGTTTAGAATTGCCTTGGCTATTTGTGCTCTTCTTTGGTTTCATATGAATTTTAAAATAGTTTTTTCTAGTTCTCTGAAGAATGTCATTGGTAGTTTAATAGGAATAGCATTGAATCTCTAAATTGCTTTGGACAGTACAGCCATTTTAATGACATTGATTCTTTCTAGCCATGAGCATGACCATCCTTCAATTCTTAAACCCAAACATTCTCTTTCCATGATCTTTAGTGGCAGTTCAACCTCAGGATTAGAATATCTGATTATAAAGGAGCATAAAATGCTAAAAAGGTTGTCAACAAAGCATGGAATGTGTATCAATCATTTATGAATGTTATGATTCTAGGACCTCTGGACAAAACCAAAATATAAGGCCTGATCCTTGCCTTGGAGAAATCTGCATGCAACATATTTATCCTCTGCTTGAGGCTCCTTCCAAAGGATGACCTACAGCTGTGTTAGAAAATATTATTTTCAACAGGATGACAGGATGGATGTTCTTGGGGCCAGAGTATGGCTGATACAGCAGGTATGTTTGAAATATTATAACATAAAGATGATCTTCTATTTTGCTAGCTCATTTCATGAGGCTTTTTGGGGACCTGGACTTTAGGAAAGGACAACTCCACCCTATGCTATTTGTTAAGGATACTTGTCCTCATTTGGTAACTGTGAAGTAGAAAATGAGTTGAACTGGGAGAGTGGAGACTTGGGTTTTAGTCTCAATCTGTCTCTAAATAGCTGTGGCACCTGGGACAAGTAATTTCACTTCCTTGGGCCTCAGTTTTCTTAATGTAAAATGCAGCAATGACCTGAATGACTTCTAAAGTTATTTTCAGAACTAATGAGAAACTTGAACTTGCTTCTTTCTTCCATGAAGAGGCTCTTACTACCATTCATGTGAAGTTGAATCCTTGCTATGGGTTAAAATGTGCACAGAGCTTGAATTTCTTTCTTTTTTGATTCTCTTCTGCCCAAGCGTATTTGTTTGCTTTCGAACTGCTGTAAAGAACTGCCTGAGAGTGGGTAATTTATAAAGAAAAAAGGTTTAATTTACTCAGAGTTCTGCATGGCTGGGGAGGCCTCAGAAAACTTATAATCATGGCTGAAGGTGAAGTGGAAGCAAGGCACGTGTTACATGGCAGCAGGAGGGAGAGCGTGTAGAGGAAACTGCCACTTTAAACATCAGATTTCATGAGAACTCGCTATCATGAGAACAGCATGTGGGAACCACCACCACGATCCAATCACCTCCCACCAGGTCCCTCTCTCAACACCTGGGGATTGCAATTCAAGGTGACATTTGGGTGGGTTAACAGAGTCAAACCATATCACCAAGCGTAACCTGAGTTATTGTCAGCACCAATATTGATGTCAGTTGCTCTCTGTTTAACTCTGTCTGGTTTAGTCATGTGGACAGGCTGCTTTAAAAACAAGGCTTCTGCACAGCAAAACAAAATTCCATCAGAGTGAACAGGCAATCTACAGAATGGGAAAGAATTTTTGCCATCTGTACATCTGACAAAGGGCTAATATCCAGAATCTACAAAGAACTTAAACGAATTTACAAGAAAAAAAAACCATCAAAAAGTGGGCAAAGGATATGAACAGACACTTCTCAAAAGGAGACATTTATGCAGAAAAAAAATCTGAAAAAAAGCTCATCATCACTGGTCAGTGGTGAAATGCAAATCAAAACAACATTGAGATACCATCTCATGCCAGTTAGAATGGTGACCATTAAAATCTCAGGAAACAGCAGATGCTAGAGAGGACGTGGAGAAATAGGAACACTTTTACACTGTTGGTGGGAGTGTAAATTAGTTCAACCATTGTGGAAGACTGTGTGGCAATTCCTCAAGGATCTAGAACTAGAAATACCATTTGACCCAGCAATCCCATTACTAAGTATATACCCAAAGGATTATAAATCGTTCTATTATAAAGACACATGCACACTTATGTTTATTGTGGTACTGTTCACAATAGCAAAGACTTGGAATCAGCCCAGATGTCCATTTATGATAGACTGGATAAAGAAAATGTGGTACATATACACCATGGAATAGTATGCAGCCATAAAAAGGGATGAGTTCATGTCCTTTGCAGGGACATGGATAAAGTTGGAAACCATCATTCTCAGCAAACTAACACAGGAACAGAAAACCAAACGCCACATATTCACACTCATAAGTGGGAGTTGAACAATGAAAACACATGGACACAGGGAGGTGAACATCATACACCAGGGCCTTTCACGGGGTCAGGGAATAAGGGGAAGAATAGTATTAGAAGAAATACCTAATATAGATGATGGGACGTTGGATGCAGTCAACCACCGTGGCACATGTAAAACAATATAACAAACCTGCACATTCTGCACATGTATCCCCGAACTTAAAGTATAATCAAAATAATAAAAATAAAGTATATTTGTCTAAATTCAACTTTATCAGAAATTATGTCTATCTTCTTTTTACTGAAGAGTTATTGCTGGATTGTGACAAGCAGAACTCGCAAACAGAAAGTGAATTTTAAAAAGGAATTGAGGTGAGGATAAGATAGGATGGGAACTCTATTGTATTATTTCAAATGAAACTGATATTTTAGAGGTGAGGTAACACTAACTTAAAATAATGCTTTGAGGGAACACGGAGTATATAAAGAATCAAAATCAGAACAGAATTTCTTTGTCTTACTTTTGTTCATAGTATTCAAGTTTCGAGTGAGGGAAGCAAAACCCGTTCAATAATTTAAAGAGAAATGTTAAAAATAGTTTCTTTTTTTTCTGACATCTTTTTCATAACTTAAAGGAACTAAAGACGCTTTATCTTTTTGGCAAATTATTTCCAAAAATGATTATTTTTCATTTTTTATTTTTCTTCAAGGGGACAAAAATTATCATTTTAATTGTTAATGTCTAACAGGTGTGGATTTACCGCTGGCCAGGCTCTTTACTGTGCTACGAGATATAGAATTTTTTCTATGCCATATTTACCATGCTTCATTATGTCTCAAAAACTTACCTTCAAAGAAGACATACTCCCAATAAAAAGGCCCATTTTGTTCACTGTCTTTCCTTAGCACTTGTTTCTGGATTTTGAAAATGTGTCATTTCAGCACAGATCATGTCTATAAGCACTATGTCAGTAGACTTTGATTCACTAGCCCATTTAATTGAGAGCATTTTTTTTTTCCTGAGACAGAGTCTCACTCTGTCACTCATGCTGAGTGTAGTGGCGTGATCTCGGCTCACTACAACCTCTGCCTCCCAGGTTCAAGCAATTTTCCTGCCTCAACCTCCTGAGTAGCTGGAATTACAGTCACATGCCACCACACCCAGCTAATTTTTTATACTTTTACTAGAGATGGGGTTTCACCATGTTGACCGGGGTGGGTGGTCTCGAACTCCAGACCTCGTGATCCACTCGCCTCAGCCTCCACCACACCCGGCCTAATTGAGAGCATCTTAATAGCTACTGGTGATCACAGGCTTTGAGAAATGCCATATGATTATACAATGTTAAAGTCAGTTCAAATTTCCATGAATAAGAAAAAAATATTAATTCAGCAGACTGAGAAACTTTTAGTGGGTCCTGGTGGATGAGCCGTTTCTGATTCTGTCAATTCTGTAAATGATTTATAAACAAGAATTAACATGCTGCTTAAAAAGTCTATCAACACTGTATTGCAAGATGACATCCATGTCACTGAAGGCAGAAAATTAAAAAATGATTTGGAGCTTTTAAAGATGTTACAAGTACTATTGAAGCTAAATAATATTCATCATAGAAAGAAAATAAAAGCTCATAAGCTTATAAGAATCATAAGTATAAGGATTATTGTTTGGAAAATCTAAGATTTACTGCATAAATGCTACTGTTTGAGAAGCATTTTCTTATGGTTCTCAATAAGAAAATGAGACTTAATGAAATGTAGAAGACTTAATGAAATATAAATGGTTAATGCACCAGGATGGGAAATAGAGAAACAGAGAAGAGCCTTTTGTTTAGATCAATAAAAGAGAATCACCTTACAATAGCAAAGATCTTTTTGACACCTGTTTGCCTTTAGTTGCTGGTCACAGTCAAGCATTTGCAATTGCCTTACATTGGAAGTCTCTGTCCTCTTTGAAATCAGCCTTTGAGACACAAATAAGCATGGGGAATACAACATTGAAAGAATTCTAGGTTCAATACCCCGTGTGTGTGTGTGTGTGTGTATGTGTGTGTGTGTGTGTGTGTAGTCTAGGAGAGTGGATTCTAAAGGTTGAGAGAACATGTTAACATAGCACTTGCTGAGACTTAGATCCTAAGTGAGGTGATAGTTTTTTGAAATATTCTTACCTGATCACTTTAGTCCAGTACAACTGTGTGGAGTCAATAGGCAGTAGACATGAATCTATCATGAATCACACCCTGAGGCAGGAAATATCTTCAGTCATTTTACCTCAAAACCTTAATCATTTAGGTTAAAAACCTCTGTTCACTGTGACAGAAGACTCATGTGAATATAAATATTTTCTAGGAATTTCGCAAAGTAGACTTAATTTCTTCTTTAAGAAAATAACTTCTAAGTCATACGTGGTTCACTATTTATTCCCCATGCAGTTTTAATCATGTGTAGTTTATGGTTATGTCCAAACATAAGAAGTCAGTGGAAAAATTGAAACCATTGCCTCCACAAGAGAAAGGCGTGTCCAGAGTCTTTGGTAAATATTTGTTGAGTACTCAACTGTGCATAAGGCCTACTTTCAATGTTAACAGAGATGCAAAGATAAATTGCTTAATCATGCTACTGTACTTTGTATTAGTCAAATCACATCTGGAGAAAGGCGTACAGTTTTATGTTTCTTGTTTTAAATGTTTGACCTAGGAGTAAGAAACACGTTATGTGGGGGAAATAAAAAGGAATTCGTGATGTCAAATCTGAAGAAGAGGCTTGGTGAAAAAAAAACATAGTAAACTCCCAAACCCCAAGAGGTCAAGGACCAGTTCTATCTTATTCTTCCAGCTTCTTGCATCCTGGCATAAAGTAAATATTCAATAATTATCTATGGATTGAATTTTTCAGAGATAATCAAGTTAGAGAGAGATGAGATGTGTTTTGTGCAGCTCAAAGGTGCAGAGATGGGGTAAGAATAGAAGTTGTATAGCTAGAGATTCTGCTTTAATATAAGGAAAAACTTTCTGACACTGGCTTATAAGGGTAGAGTCTGCTCATAAAGTGTTGAGTTTATTAAAAGTAGAAATAAATGTTCAACCAAATAAATGTGGGGTATTTATTAGAGGTAATTTCTGCTTTGGGTGGAGGACTTAACCAAATAATTGCCAATATTCTATAATAGTGTAATTAAGTTACCTTGTCAAGTTTTACACTGGCTGTCTTAATGGTTCATAAAAAATATACATATTTACTTCAATTTTTCTTTCCAATATATCTATGAGAAGAAAGTATGGTCACACACACAAAGAATCATAACTTGAACACTTGATTTGTATTTCAGCTGATTTTCATCTTGCTGGTGAAAAGGGTTCATTGATAGACTCAAGCACAGAAATCCAGCCTCTATGCCTAGCCACAAAATGACAAGATTAGGACATCTACACTACATGGGTAGAAAAATCCCTTAACATGCAGCTACTTCGGGCTATAACCCATTCCCCCTAAACTGTAATTCATTTTTCAGCTTTAATCCTCATTCTAATTTTCCACTGCCACCCTGTGTAGTCAGGTCTTCAGAAAGAAAATTAGGCCATGATGCTTCCTTGTGATGTCAAGCCAATGGGCAGCATATCTCCTGCTGCTCTCTCAGCCACCTCCAGAGCAGTGAGAAAGGTTCAGGGATCCTGCAAGTCAGCAAACACAGTTGCAACTGCCAGCTGGACCCAGAAAAGTGATAGTCACAGAGTGAAGAAAGGACTTGGTGAACTGATCAAATTCTACAGTGCCAAATCTGGCTGGTTAAGATCAGACAGAATCAACCTATTTTTATGACAGAAAAAAAGAAAAACCCGACCAATTAATAGAATCAACACATTTTCCACCCATGGCAATGACAAGCCTGTAAGTCACAAATCTTTCCCTGAAACATCTTTCTCAAAATTGTTTCATGATAGTTTCATATCATTTAATAATTTAAATTAGTGTCCTTAATATTTTATTCCATTATGCTTATCCTAATCACAAGAATCATGAGGAGTTCTCAGTTATATGCTTTACCATTTTTCTATCTGAACTTAATACACAGGATCTCATACTGGGTTAACTGATATATAGGATGAAACTCTCTGAGTCCGACTAAAATATTTTAAGCGGTCTACATTTGAGCAAAACCTCTGAGCCCACAGAATGATGATACTAATGATGGTAACAACCACTACCACCACCACCACAACCAATACTTGAGCAATCATTCTGAGTTAGTGTGCTTTTAGATACTTCAACAAGGTAGATTTTATTCTTATTATTAAAATAAGAGAAAACCTCTGCAACATTGAGAAGTTAAGCAGCCCACGAGGTCACTCACACAGGTATTCAATATTAGAGGTGGGATTTGAACATACATCATCTGACTCTAGAGTCCTTGCTCTACAATCATCTTCCACCTGTCTGCAGTCAGAGAATGAAAGCACCAAAAGATTACTTAGCATAGCCCTTTAATTTTATTGAAAAGAGGACCAGATTGAGCCCCAGAAAGAGGGTATGATTTCAAAAATCCTGATGATCATTGCACCACTGTTTACAATAGCAAAGACTTGGAACCAACCCAAATGCCAATCAATGATGGACTGGACGGGGAAATGTGGCACATATACACCATGGAATACTATGCAGCCATAATAAAATGATGAGTTCATGTCCTTTGTAGGGACATGGATAAACCTGGAAACCATCATTCTCAGCAAACTGACACAAGAACATAAAATCAAACACCTCATGTTCTCACTCATAGGCGGGTGTTGAACAATGAGAACACATGGACACAGGGAGGGGAGCATCACACACTGAGGTCTGTGGTAGGGGGGACTAGGGAAGGGACAGTCGGGGGTGGGAATTGGGGAGGGATAACATGGGGAGAAATGCCAGATAGCCAGACATAGGTGATGGGGATGGAGGCAGCAAAACACATTGCCATGTATGTGCCTATGCAACAATCCTGCATGTTCTTCACATGTAACCCAGAACCTAAAATGCAATTACATATATATATATATATATATATATATATATATATATATATATATTAAATCCTGATGATTCTCAATGACAGAGCAGTGTTGAGCCCCCTCTGGCATTAGTGACCCAGTGGACTTGGGCACTGGCTAAATGACACTAAGCATCTAGACACGTGGATGCAGTGATGATGCGTCTTTCCTGCTGTTTCTAACTTTCTCCTTTCTGAGAATGGAAACCATCCACACAGTTCACTGTCTACAATTATTAACACAACTTTACTATTCCACTACCTCCATCAATATCATTTTACTATTGCAGAAGATTCTCACTCAGGAAGAGAACAGTTGTAACAAACTTAATTATTCATTCCAGGAACTTCCTAAAAGACCTATCAATTTTTTAATAGAAAGCATCAGGCTGGGCATGTTGGCTCATGCTTGTAATCCCAGCACTTTGGGAGGCCAAGGCAGGAAGACTATTTGAGGCCAGCCTGAGCAAAGCAGTGAGACCCCATCGCTACAAAAAAATTGAAAAAAAATAGCAGGGTGTGGAGGCATGTATGTGTGGTAGTTTTAGCCACTCAGGAGGCTGAGGTGAAAGGGTCACTTGAGGCCAGGAGTTTGAAGTTACAGTAAGCTATGATGGTGCCACTGCAAACTGCACTTCAGCCTGGGCAACACAGTGAGACCCTTTCTCAAAAAAAAAAAAAAAGCATAAAATAACGTTTTGTATCTCAAGACTCTTTGAAATTCTTGCCTGAAAATTCTCACCTTGCTGTTTCCACCAATCCTTAACTATTCTATCATGATACTTACCCAATGCTAGCTAAACCCACTGTATTGAAAGTCTTATCTTAAACCAGATATCAGGCTCTTAATACATATCCCAACTTTACTCTTCTCTAAGTTGCTACTAAGGTTCCACCGAGGGATCTTATACCTCACTGCACCAGGTAGTAAACTCAGTTTTGTCAACAGGAAGTTTTGATGATATTTTGTGGGGGTCGGCATTTGACACCTCTCAAGGGGAAGTTGGTCACTTCTAGAAAGCTTCCCTTGACAACCCTTCTTCAGCTCAAAAGAAAACAAAAGCAGCTAGCACTTGTTCAAACGCTGAATATTCTAAATGTTTTGGCATTGTTAGTATGCTCACCATTTTTCTTGTCATTATCTAAGTTTAAGCAAAATATTCTCAATATATAAATACTAGAGGATTCATGATGTATCAACTCATTTTCATGCTTAATGTTTGCTCTTTGTTTACATTTTCTCTGTGACTTCATCAAAATCATGCTTTGCTTACTTAAATAAATTATTGTAGGTAGAAACAGAATAATTTAGTGAGGAAAAATGAAAACATTGTGTATCTTTAGCCAGATGTCATCAAGAAGAATTGATATACAAATTACATTGGCACATTATGGAAATGTTAACTTTTCCTCAAAGATAATTTACTTTTCTGTTGTTTTGTGTTTTGTATGTATGATGTTACAAAAAGTGTTTGAAATGTGTATGCATAGTTAAAATATAGTAAAGGAAGCACTCATGTACATACTCTCTAGGTACGGAAAGAAAATGTTACCAGGACATCCAATGTCCCTATTTTATGCTTTACAATGTATTATCATTGTTTCTAGATATACTTTTTACAAGGATGTTTCTTAAACTTACTGGGCGGTGGCTATGTAAACTTGTCATTCTAGTGTCATTCCGCACAATCTGTTTTATGGTGAGTGTCTTATCTATTTAGAATGGGGGTTGATAATGAATCTTTCAGATGAAGAAAACCTATTAAATCAGAAAAAGCCTTGGTAATGTACTCAATATAGTGATTTCTTTTTCTTTTTCTCTTCCTTGGGATGCATGATGAAATGGTTCTTGTATGCTTCCTTGCTCCCATGACAATTTGTACCAGTGCCAGACCCCATTCACAGCCCTGTCTCTACACTATCATCTCTAGACTCAGTCAGGACTGCGTATTTGTTCACCATTGTATCTCCAAGCACCCCATAGTGCCTTGTTCATGACACATGCTCAGTTCATGTTGACTAAATGAATTGCTGGCATACTTGGAAGAGCTAGTTTAGGGACTAGCAGCCTATGAGGCTTAAAGAAATCTTTGGTTGTTCTTTAACATTCTCATCCACTTCTTGCCTTCTTTCTCTTTGCCTTTCCTACTCCCTTGATGCCTGGGTCTTAAGACATCAACCACAAGCACTCTCCCTCACACTGGGAGAGTACAGAATGAGTAGACTGATAGTCCTGATTTATCCTGGCTTCCCTTCATTTTACCCTTCTTTTTGATCATTTTTTAAAGATTAATATTATTACTATTTTTTGAGACAGAGTTTCATTCTGCCCAGACTTTGATCATTTATTTTTCATTAAAGATTTTCATTAAAGTTTTTAGTTTCAAACAGAAATCATATTGTTTATAAGAAACGAAACAGTCCAGATATATAAAGAAATGCCTTTTCCAATTCTACCTTCCCCAATAACTAATGTTAACAGTTATCTATCTATCTATCTCTCTATCTATCTATCTATCTATCATCTATCTGTCTACATAGATGCACAAGATATTCACCAACTTGCCATGCTGATCCCAGAAAGAATTGTATTATACACATTATCCTACAGCTTTATTTTTTCACTCAACAAGTCACAGTTTGTAGATGTGAATCTAACTTGTTTTTAGTGACTACATATATTCCATAGTATAGATGTTCTGTAATATATCTATTCTTTTTTTGATGGTTTTCAGTTCTTTGTTATTTCAAGAAATGCTGCAGTAAATATCCTGCATGCGTATACCTAAATTTTCTATTGTTTGCTCCATTAACCGCCAGAATAAAACAGAAATAAGAATTGCTTGGAGTTCTTTTTTTATTAAAGGTGATACTAGAGTTTCTTTATTCAGGACAAAATAAAGCAACCAATAAGGAGATGAGGCATTTCAACTCATTTTTAAGAGGGCACAGAATTTAGCTACAATATAAGCTGAAATTAGATTTTTTTAAAAGTTTCTAATTTTATCTTGTGGTACTGGCACATCAAAGAAAAGTAATCAAAATAAAAAATGAAAGCTTTCTGTTCAAGGAAAATATAAATATAGACCTAGAATGAGTTGGAGAGCAACTGCTTCTTGTTAGAAAAAATATTATTTTACTACAGAATAAATGAAACATCTACTATTCCAATTCCATTCGGGAATGATGTATGTTTCAAGACACAATTCCTCCTGCTAATCACAAACTCAGAACTCCTTGGATCTTCATGATATAGAAAAGAGTTCAAACATCCAGCTGCCTCCCACAGAAAGCCTATAATTGGAGTGGAAAGAATACAGATAACGCATAGCTCTTACCCTGTGTAAGGAAAGCCCACAAGTCATGCAAAATTGTTTGTACTGTATTCATAATGTTTGTGTGACAGAAAGGATTCTTAAAACTAGTTTGGAAACTAATATTTGAAACAGAATGCATGCTCATGAAAAACATTTACAAGTACATGTTTTTTAAAAATATTACAGGATTACATCAAACTGCTTTTCCCCCTACATACACTTCATTTCATATAAAAATGGCAGTCACAATTTTTCACAACATATCCTTTTAATTTTCAGAGATGAAGCCCTTCTTATAAACCCTATTCTTTGCTATTTCCTGAGCCTGCAAAGAGAAGCAGGACAAATACAGTTCTTCCTTCCCTTCCACCCTATCCCAGCCTACAGCAAAGGAGACAAGTGATGACAATGCAGTGTGGTGAATGCTGTAAAGGGGGGAGTTCCAGATGCCTTGAGAAGTGGCATCTTGCCTGGACTTAAGGTCCTTCTGGATCCCGGAAAGGAAGACCTTTGGAGCCAGGAACATCTGAACTGAAGGACAAGTCAGAGTTGGGTGAAAAGTATTTCAGGCAGAGAATACATGCTCAAAAGTCAGAAAGCAATGAAGAACACAAATCCATTAAGGCATTAAGAGATGTTTGAAATGAACAGAACATAGTAAATATAGGTAATGGTGATGGTGCGGTATCAGGCTATATCCACAAGGGAAAAAAAAACACAGCACGGGATTTTTGCTTCTGCAAGACCACACTGGATGCAATGTGGAGAGTAGGATAGGAGTGTGACAAAAACAGAGCCCTGGAGACCAGCTAAGGAGCTGTTGACAATTTTTTAGGTAAGATGATGGTGGCATGAATTAGGGAAATGGTAGTGGAGATGCAGCAAAAGGAATAGAATCAATTTTTCAGGCTTATGCTGGGAGTCTCATTTATTTGGTAGTAGAACATCTGACAGTCCTGTCCTTGGTTTGTGACCATTTCTTTTCTCAAGAAGTAGAGCAAGCAAGGAAGGGTGTCGATCCTTTGGATTTAATTCTAACCAACATAGAAGAAACAATTTGATGCTATCGTGACTGCTCCTGTGGAAAGGTATAGTGGTTTGCTAACTAGCAAGCCAAAAAAGCTAGCTGAGCCTCAATATGCATGTTTAGAAACCTATCCAGAAATATAGAATTTCCTCTATTATTGAATAACTTTGGTTCTAGAAGTGTGTATGTAAGTCTGTTTATTATTCTCATATTTGAAATAACACTATACAATGTTTGCTGTTGTTGGACCTCAGAGGTGACCCAGTGTTGGTGTGACCTTTGTTTTTGTATAGGGAGATTAATAAATGTCATATAGAGGTACTATCATTTAATAAAAGGGAAACTGGACAAATGGTGTATGCTTAGAACTGGATAACCACGATAATAAAATAATGCTAAAGCACGTCATCCATTAAAATATTTTTGAGCAGGGGCTGTGAGTAAGGCCTGTTCAAGGAGATGAAGACAATGATGAACCAGATAGGCTTAATTCTGTAGTCACAGAATTATATGGGGATCAGTTAAAGAAAGTGGAGCCTGGATAAGAGACAAGCGTAAGATTCAGCTTCGATGAGCTAAAATGCTGCCACGTGGAACAGGGATCCAATTAATTCTGTAAGACTTTAGAAAGTAAAATGAGGGCCCATGAGCAGAATCTGAAAGAGGATTATTCTAAGTCTCAAAGAGGAATGACTTTCTAAAGGCTCTGATTATATAGTTGTGAGATGAAGTGAATGGTACTGGGTTCTCTGTTTCAAGTAACTGGATGCACATTTGACATGTATTATTTCATTGAAACTTTAAACCACTTTATGAGATCATTACGATGATTAATCTCATTTTACATGTGATGCAGCTGGAGTTTAGCAATTGTCCAGTTGGAACATAGCAGAGCCACGATATGACTTACTGTGCTCTGGTCTACTGTGAACTCCACCACCTCCCCTGCTTAATAAAAAGGCTGCGCAAGTGTGGTCACATGATTCCTTCAAGTAAGGGAGGGTGAACTACAGAGCTGTAAGTGTCCTCCTAAACCTCACATGGAACTATTCTAGCTATTTCTAGAATATGAGAAATGTATGCTAAGAATTGCTTCAAATGACAAAATTATACAGATGGAGTGCAGATTAGTTGCTGCCAGGGCTTGGAGGATGGGTGGTAGGTTCATGTCCTTACAAAAGGGATTTTTTGTGGTGTTGGAATTGTTTTGTATTTTTATTGTGGTAGTGGTCACAAGAACCTACATATGTGATAAAATTGCACAGAACTAAATACACACACACAAGTGCATGTAAAACTTGAGAAACCAAATTAAGGTGGATGGATGTCAATGTTTCGTTGTGATATTGTATAATTCTGCAAGATGTTACTACTGAGCGAGACGGCATAAGGGTATACACACCTCTATCTATTATTTCTTGCAACTATATGTAAAGCTATAACTATCTCAAATACAAAGTTAAAAATATAAAGATATACGTGATTCAAGTACACAAGAAAGACTATGTGGACACTGGCTCTTTTCCTTCTCTTCTACTTTTCCTCCGCCCTAGGATCCTCCAGTGGGGAGAACCAGGAGTTACTGCATTAACGCTCTCCCTCTCTATTCCCAGAATCCAGTCTGACCAACATATTTATCCCAAATTTCTGTGTCCTGGAGACAATAATTCCACTTAGTGCTTTTATTTACATTCTTCCACAACACAGGAAAATGACCTCTGGAAAATGTATACTGGGATATCACGAAAGATCCAGTATTTGCTGATTTTGGAAACTGGAACTAAGGAGAAAAAATATGCATAATTAAACCATAAAATTAGATTCTTCAACATTTTATAAATCCAGTATTTGGGTGGTAGCTTGACTAATATCCCTGGAGAGGATTGACTCAGACATCCAACTTTTTGAAGAGCATCAGAAGAACATTACATTTTTTATTTCTCTGATTATAAAAGTAATTCATCTACTTATTTTTAAGAAAGAAAATTTAAAATGTATCTATAGTTCTATGACTCAAAGATACATGCTGATTTTTTTAAATCCTCTTGTTCTTCTTAACCAGGACACTTTTGATTATAAATGATAGATACTCATTCACACCTGACATGCTTCAGGTATAGCTAAATCCAGGACTCAAATGATGTACTTAGGTTCGTTTTCAGGCCCTTCAACTGATGTCTCTGTGTGCTTGTGTGTTGGTTCCATCCACAGGCAGGTTCTTCCCTCTTGGTTGAAAAAATGGTTCCAGTAGGTCCAGGCTTCTTTTTTACATTTAGGCAATGTTACATAGAAAGAAATCTTATCCTTCTTGACAGCTCTAATAAAGTCTCCAAAACGGAGTAACTAACTTGGCTTGGCTAAGAGTCCACTTTTAAACCAATCACTAACCAAATAGTTAAATCATGCTTATTTTCCAGGACTGGATCACAGACATGAAATCAGGGCAGGTGATGAGAATGTGACATCAGAAACCTTTTACCAATGTGATTCTATTATTAGAATTTGGGAGAATGCATGCCAAGTAGAGAAAAATAAGATGTCCATTTATCTTGTGTGTGTGTATATTTGTATACACAAACACACATGTATATTTTTGTGAATAATGCAAGGATAAAACTAAAACTTATTTCTCCACCCCTCTGGGTTGTAATGGTAAAGAAACCATAAAGATATGTATGGAAGTGTCAGGGATCCAGAATAACTGAAACAGTCTTGAAAAAGAACAGGTTTGAGGGACTCATACTTCCTGATTTCAAAATGTGTTAGAAAACTACAATAAATAAGACCGTACGGTATAGGCATAAAAATAGAGATATAAATCGGTGGAATAAAGTTGAAAGTCCAAAAATGAGCTCATACATTTGTGGTCAGTTGATTTTCAACAAAGGAGACCAAGGCAGTTTAGTGGTCAGGGAGCAGCGGGTGAAGGAGAAAAATCAGTTTTTTCAAAAAATAGTGCTGAGACAACTGGACGTCTACATGTAAAAGGATGAAGCTGGACCCCTCCATCACATCATGTGCAAACTTAACTCAAAATGGATTATAGACATAAATATAACAGTGAAAACTGTACAACTTTTAGAAGAAACTATAGGAATAAATCTTCATGACCTTCTATTATACAAATCTTTCTTAAGACAATGCCAAAAGCACAAGCAACAAATGAAAAAAATAGATAAATTGGACTTTATGGAAATATAATATAAATTGCAGAACTTAATTTATATTTTCTGTTGCATCACTAAAGCCATCAATATATTTGGCCAATGAAGGCAACAAATGAAGAAACATAAATTGGAAAACAAAGAGACAAGAACCAAATAGAGAAAGAATTAAGCTTGTTTTCTTTAATTAATGAGGCAGAATTTTCCATTTCAATATATTAAAGGTGGATTTTCTAAAATAAAAAATAAAATGAATTTCAGATGATGTGAAATGAAGATGTGTTAAAGATTTTAACTCTTTACTAATGAAGAAACCATTACAATGATGTAACAGTTCAAAGTAGAATCCGAAAGGCAGATATACTTAGAGATCAGGAATATTAGAATGAATTTTAAAATTTCCATTTACAAAACTGGCTTCTGGGAGAAGCAGGAACAAAAAAGGAGAATTATCCCACCACTGGATGGAATTCATGTGTATAAACAAGAATTACAGGAGAGCTCTGGCTGGCATCTGGCGGGTACCCTTCTGGGACAAAGCTACCAGAGGAAGGAACAGGTAGCAGTCTTTGCCATTCTGCAGCCCCCCGACTAGTGATTCCCAGGCAAGCAGGGTCTGGAGTGGGCCTCCAGCAAACTTCAGCAGACCTGTAGCAGAGGGGCCTATTAGAAGGAAAACTAACAAACAGAAAGAAATAGTTTCAACATCAATAGAAAGGATGTCCAATCAGAGACCCCATCCAAAGTTCACCAACTTCAAAAACCAAAGCAAGGAAACAAAATGAGACAGAGAATGAGTTTGACGAATTGACAGAAGCAGGCTTCAGAAGGTGGGTAATAACAAACTTCTCTGAGCTAAAAGAGCATGTTCTAACCCAATGCATGGAAGCTAAGAACCTTGAAGAAAGGTTAGACAAAATGCTAACTAGAATAACCAACATAGAGAAGAACATAAACGACCTGATGGAGCTGAAAAACACAGCACGAGAACTTCGTGAAGCATACACAAATTTCAATAGCCAAATTAACCAAGCAGAAGAAAGGCTATCAGAGACTGAAGATCAGCTCAATAAAATAAAGCAAGAAGGCAAGATTAGAGAAAAAAGAGTGAAAAGAAATGAACAAAGCCTCCAAGAAATATGGGATTATGTGAAAAAACCAAATCTATGTTTGATCTGGGTACCTGAAAGTGACAGGGAGAATGAAACCAAGTTGGAAAACACTCTTCAGGATATTATCCAGGAGAACTTCCCCAACCTAGGAAGGCAGGCCAACATTCAAATTCAGGAAATACAAAGAAAACCACAAAGATACTCCTCTAGAAGAGCAATCCCAAGACACATAATCATCAGATTCACTATGGTTGAAATGAAGGGAAAAATGTTAACAGCAGACAGAGAGAAAGGTTGTGTTACTCACAAAGGGAAGCCCATCAGACTCACAGTGGATCTCTCAGCAGAAACCCTGCAAGTCAGAGGAGAGTGGGGGCAATATTCAACACCCTTAAAGACAATAATTTTCAAGCCAGAATATCATATCCAGCCAAACAGAGCTTCATAAGCAAAGGAGAAATAAAATCCTTTATGGACAAGCAACTGCTGAGAGATTTTGTCACCACCAGGCCTACCTTATAAGAGCTCCTGAAGGAAGCACTAAACATGGAAAGGAACAAGCAGTACCAGCCACTGCAAATCATACCAAACTGTAAAGACCATTGATACTATGAAGAAATGCATCAACTAATGGGCAAAACAACCAGGTAGGATCAAAATGGCAGAATCAAATTCACACATAACAATATTAACCTTAAATGTAAATGGGCTAAATGCCCCAATTAAAAGACACAGGCTGGCAAATTGGATAGAGAGTCAAGACCCAGTGGTGAGCTGTATTCAGGAGACCCATCTCAAGTGCAAAGACACACATAGACTCAAAATAAATGGATGGAGGAAGATTTACCAAGCAAAGAGAAAGCGAAAAAAAAGCAGGAGTTGCAATCCTAGTCTCATTAAAACAGATTTTAAACCAACAAAGATAAAAAGAGACAAAGAAGAGCATTATGTAATGGTAAAGGGAACAATGCAACAAGAAGAACTAACTATCCTAAATTTATATGCTCCCAATACAGGAGCACCCAGATACATAAAGCAAGTTCTTAAACACCTACAAAGAGACTTAGACTTCCACACAATAATAGTGGGAGACTTTAACACCCCACTGTCAATATTAGACAGATCAATGAGACAGAAAATTAACAAGGACATCCAGGACTTGAACTCAGATGTGGACCAGGCAGACCTAATAGACATCTACAGAATTTTCCACCCCAAATCCACAGAATATACATTCTTCTCAGCACCACATTGCACTTATTCTAAAATTGACCACATAATTGGAAGTAAAACACTCCTCAGCAAATGCAAAAAAATGAAAATCATAACAAACAGTCTCTCAGACCATGGTGCAATCAAACTAGAATTCACGATTAAGAAACTAACTCAAAACTGCGTAACTACATGGAAACTGAACAAACTGATCCTGAATGACTACTGGATTAATAATGATATTAAGGCAGAGATAAAGATATTCTTTGAAACCAATGAGAACAAAGACACAACGTGCCAGAATCTCTAGGACACATTTAAAGCAGTATGCAGAGGGAAATTTATAGCACTAAATGACCACAAGAGAAATGAGGAAAGATCTAAAATCGATATGTTAACGTCATGATTAAAAGAACTACAGGAGCAAGATCAAACAAATTCAACAGATAGCAGAAGACAAGAAATAACTAAGATCAGAGCAGAACTGAAGAAGATAGAGGCACAAAACCACCTTTCACAAAATCAGTGAATCCAGGAGCTGGTTTTTTGAAAAGATTAACAAAATAGGTAGACTGCTAGCAAGACCAATAAAGAAGAAAAGAGAGAAGAATCAAATGGATGTAATAAAAAATGATAAAGGGGATATCATCACTGATCCCACAGAAATACAAACTACCATCAGAGAATACTATAAATGTCTCTATGCAAATAAACCAGAAAATTAAAAGAAATGAATAAATTCCTGGACACTTACACCCTCCCAAGACTAAACCAGGAAGAAGTAGAATGCCTAAATAGACAAATAACAAAGTCTGAAATTGGGGCAGCAATTAATAGCCTACAAATCAAAAAAAGTCCAGGCAGGCTCATAGCTGAATTGTGCCAGAGGTACAAAGAGGAGCTGGTACCATTCCTTCTGAAACTATTCCAAACAATAGAAAAAGAGGGAATCCTCCCTAACTCATTTTATGAGACCAACATCATCCTTATACCAAACCCTAGCCAAGACACAACTAAAAAAGAAAATTTCAGGCCAATATCTATGATGAACATTGATTTAAAAATCCTCAATAAAATACTGGCAAACCAAATCCAACAACACATCAAAAAGTTTATCCATCATGATAAAGTCAGCTTCATCCCCTGGATACAAGGCTGCTTCAACATAGACAAATCAAAGAACATAATCCATTACATAAACAAAACCAAAGACAAAAACCACATGATTATATCAATAGATGCAGAAAAGGCCTTCAACAAAATTCAACAGTCCTTTATGCTAAAAACTCCCAATAAACTAGGTATTGATGGAATGTATCTCAAAATAATAAGAGCTATTTATAACAAACCCTCAGCCAATATCATACTGAATGGGAAAAACTGTAAACATTTCTTTGAAAACAGGCACAAGACAAAGATGCCCTCTCTCACCACTCCTATTCAACATAGTATTGGAGGTAGTTCTGGCCAGGGCAATCAGGCAAGAAAAATAAATAAAGGTATTCAATTAGAAAAAGAGGAAGTCAAATTGTTTCTATTTGCAGACCACATGATTGTATATTTAGAGGACCCCATCGTCTCAGCCCAAAATCTCCTTAAGCTGATAAGCAACTTCAGCAAGGTCTCAGGATACAAAATCAGTGCGCAAAAATCACAAGCATTCCTATACACCAATGACAGACAAAAAGGGAGCCAAATCATAAGTGAACTCCCATTTACAATTGCTACAAGGAGAGTAAAATACCTAGGAATACAACTAACAAGGGATGTGAAGAACCTCTTCAAGGAGAACTACAAACCACTGCTCAAGGAAATAAGAGAGGACAAAAACAGTTGGAAAAGCATTCCATGCTCATGCTTAGGAAGAATCAATGTTGTGAAAATGGCCATACTGCCCAGAGTAATTCATAGATTCAATGCTATCCCCATTAAGCTACCAATGACCCTCTTCACAGAACTGGAAAAAAAAACTTTAAATTTCATATGGAACAAAAAAGGATCCTGCATAGCCAAGACAATCATAACCAAAAAAAATAAGCTGGGGGCATCATGCTACCTGACTTCAAACTATACCACAAAGCTACAGTAATCAAAACAGCATGGTACTGGTACTAAAACAGAGCGATAGACCAAAGGAACAGAACAGAGGCCTCATAAGTAACTCCATACATCTACAACCATCTGATTTTTTACAAACCTGACAAAAACAAGCAATGGGGAAAGAATTCCCTATTTAATAAATGGTGTTGGGAAACCTGGCTAGCCATGTGCAGAAAACTGAAACTGGATCCCTTCCTTACACCTTACACAAAAATTTATTCCAGATGGATCAAAGATTTACACATAAAAGCTAACACCATAAAACCCCTAAAAGAATACCTAGGCATTGCCATTTAGGACATTGGCATGGGCAAGGACTTCATGACTAAAACAACAAAAACAATGGCAACAAAAGCCAAAATAGACAAATGGGATCTAATTAAACTAAAGAGCTTCTGTACAGCAGAAGAAACAAACTATCATTAGAGTGAACTGGCAACCAACAGAATGGGAAAAAATAGTTGCAATCTACCCATATGACAAAGGGCTAATATCCAGAATCTACAAAGAACTTAAACAAATTTGCAAGAAAAAACAAACCCCAGCAAAAAGGGGGCAAAGGATATGAACAGGCACTTCTCAAAAGAAGACATTTTTGTAGCTGAAGTACGAAAAAAAGCTCATCATCACTGGTCATTAAAGAAATGCAAGTCAAAATCACATTGAGATACCATCTCATGCCAGTTAGAATGGCGATCATTAAAAAATCACAAGACAACAGATGCTGGAGAGGATGTGGAGAAATGGGAATGCTTTTACACTGTTGGTGGGAGTGTAAATTAGTTCAACCATTGTGGAAGACAGTGTGGCTATTCCTCAAGGAGCTAGAACCAGAAATACTATTTGACCCAGCAATCCCATTACTGTGTATATACCCAAAGGATTATAAATCATTCTATTATAAAGACACATGCACATGCGTGTTTATTGTGGCACTGTTCACAATAGCAAAAACTTGGAACCAATCCAAATACCCATCAATGATAGACCGGATTAAGAAAATGTAGCACATATACATCATGGGATGAATACTATGCAGCCATAAAAAAACGATGAGTTCATGTCCTTTGCAGGGACATGGATAAAGCTGGAAACCATCATTCTCAGTAAACTGACACAAGAACAGAAAACCAAACACCACATGTTCTCACTCATAAGTGAGTGTTGAACAATGAGAACACATGGACACAGGGAGGGAAATATCACACTGGGGCCTGTTAGGGGGTTGGGAGTTGGTGAGGGATAGCAAGGGGTGGGGGCTAAGAGAGGGATACCATTAGGAGAAATACTTAATGTAGATGATGGGGATACAGCAAACCACCATGGCATGTGTATACCTATGTAACAAACCTGCATGTTCTGCACATGTACCCCAGAACTTAAAGTATAACAATAAAAAAATGTAAAAAGGGAAATATGAAAGGGTAGTATGTATGGTGAAGTTAAGAATTGGTTCATAAAACCTTGGTTGCTATTTATGTGTGGGCATGGATCTGCTCTGGGTCACAATGTGAAATCTACCTCTACCATAGGTCAGAGTCAGTAGAATGTCACTATTGTAGTTGGTACCTAACACGTTAAAGAGAAAGTCTATAGAGTTTTCACCTACCATGAGTCACCACTGGACAATATTCAATACTCACCACCTACTCAATATTCAAACCCTGGATAGCCTGAGAAAGTCAATGACATGCATTGTTCTGAGATCATGTGGTTTATGTTAGAACTGTTTTCCTGGGCTTTGAATGAATCTCACAGATCTAAATGTGTTTTTATTACCATGTTTGATAAATGTCCTTGGTAAAGAGTGGAGTCTCCAAGGAACACTGGTCAAGGTATGTCATATTTTACTAAAATATATACACATATTTATTTCTCAACTAGGAATAGTGTCAACATAACTGAAAAGTTCAAATAAATTTTGAACTGCTTGAACTGACTTTTTCCATATTTTACACATTATCTAATATCAAATTATGCTATGATCATTTCTTTCAATAACTTACTGATTTTGTATATTTTTATACAGAAATGGTTTATCATTCTAGTGGAGCCTGGATAGTTTGAACTGTCTGAAAGTTCTACCTGATCTTTTCTACCTAATCAATGCATAAGACACCAATAACTTCTTAGGTACTCTCTTATAATCTCTATAATTTCCCTGCTGTATTCTGAAAAAAAAATTATTTTTTCAATCTGTTGTAAGCTGCCATATACCAAGCCTGCTATGTGTTACAACCAGACTTCCACTTGTATATTGCCTCCTCCTCCTTGTATAAAAATTCTGGAGCTGCCACTCATATTTCTTCAGAGTTCCAGTGACTCCCTGTAGACTCAGTTCTGCCTTTTCTCAATTTCTGGCATCCTTCAAATATCTTTCAGATGAGAAATGGGGTTGAAATTGGACAACATTTCTTTCTACCACTCCTTGAAGACAAGATTTCAAAATCTTTACCCCCAGGCTTTTAAAGGCCAGGCCTGTAATGCCAAATGCATGCAAGATGTTCTCCATTTTGAAGTCCCTTGAACTTTAAATTTAAACCTCAAACAAATCTCAATCTGAACTTTTTGTCTATCTCTCAGAACTACCATTTTCTCCTGCTGACTTTCCGTGTCTATGAGGATCTCTTGTTTTCTCAGACACCGAGACTCAAAACTTCAAGATCATCTTGGAGTCCTTTTTTGGTTTTCACCTTCTCCATTTAATTCATCGTGAAAGTTTACATCATTCAACCAAATTGAAATCTGCCTGACTGGGCTCTAAACCTACTTCACAGTGTTCATTCTGTCCAAGGTGTCATGAGAGTGTCTCTTGATTGACCCAGTTGATGAGACCAGAAATAAATACAACATGACATCATGGTAGGAGCAGTTTTCTATTTCTAGCTTAAAATAAATATAAGACATAATAGGAACTTATTAGGAAGAACAATGGCTTTGTAATTTTCTGTCATTTAAAAAATAAAGAAAATTCTCCTTTTCACACAATTATTAAATACTCATTCTAACGTTTAAAAAATATTACTTGTATATGACTGTATTTCATTTCACCTTTAAGTTCCTTCTATAGTCCTGAATATACAGGTTGCTAATTAAAACTGAAGCAGCCTGTAATCCTACCACTGAAGGAGGCCGAGATAGGTGAATGCTTGAGCTCAGGTTCAAGACCAGCCTGGGCAACATGGCAAAACCCTGTCTCTACAGAAATTACAAAAATTAGCTGGATGTAGATAAAACTAAAGCAGAGCCCACGATTTCCTTTCTATTGTTTGCTAACTCTTTAAATGAGTCACTTTTCACCTTTGTTTTCTACAACTAGAAAATCAACACATACACTTTAAGCTACTGAGGACCAATAGGTTTCAATCTCCTTTTTGGCTAAGATTGACAGTTGCTACTTGGTGTGCTATGTCAGGAAGAATTGTGAGTCACAACCAGGTCCTGCCAGAAGGAGTACCATGGTCAATTAGAGAGGTCCTCTGTGGGCTTGAGAAGGAAACATGATGGCTCATATGTCACCCTGGGTTGAAACAAGAATCAAGGCCAATCTGAAAGTAGACAGAAGAGTTTGACACTTAGATGCTACGTAATTAAGGGTTTTGGCACCAAAGTAGCTATTTTGCCATTCTGTCACAGTGCTGAAATTCTAAGATTAGCAACTCTTAAAGACTTTTTGAAACCTTTCACTATTAAAAAAGTTTTTGAAAACTTTCACTATTAAAATACTACCTTGTTCTTATTTTGGGAAAGTGAATGGGTTTAAGTCATTATCAGCAAACAGCTAAGGAGGAAGCAGTCTATCTGATTGATTTTCAACCTTGAGTGTGGATGAAAGAGATGATCTTTGTAATGAAATATGGGATACATTTATTAGAAGGATAAAGTGAGAGCCAGGAAGATGAAACTGTGAGTAGGCAGAAGAGAACTGAAATCGGAACTGGATGGCAACAAGGACATTTTTGTCTTCTTGGAAAATAGCGTCCCATCTCCTCTTTGAAAAATGCTTAAAAAGCAAAAAAAGTAAAAGAAAAAGTAATAAAACTAAACAAAAAAATAAAAAGGAAAATAAACCAAACCTTGGTAAGACTCATCCTTAATATTCTCTAAAAATGCTCCAAATTATCTTCATTCTTTATTCCTTACTATGGCAGCAGCAGCATATCAAAGAAGCACAAACAACTTGCTAAATTCAATTCTAGGTAGAAATAGCTTTGCATCTGCTAAAAGGATATAAGGATTTTATGGTGACAGCAACAACAGCAATAAATACAATGGCCACCACTCCTGCGTGTACCATGTCTCGGTTTTGCTCTGCAATGCACGTACATACTGGATCTCCTTTAATCCTCTTCCAATCCATGATGCATCACTCTAATTATCTCTGATCTACAGGTGGACTTCAGTAGTCTGCTTAAAGTCACACAATGAGCAAACGACAGAGCCAGGATTTAAACCCAAGTCTTTCTTAGGCCTAACTTTATTTCCACCTTTCTCCCTGACCTGTGTTCTCTTTCAGCTTTTTCCTGAGACCTAGGTAAACTGTTCATGTCAGCTCTAGGACTCAGACAAGATGATTCACACATGCAGGAAATAGGAGAGAGAAGAAGCTGCAACTCCACCACATGAAAAGTGATTTTCATATTGTTTATACCTAAATGAGACCCTCGGCACTAAAATTCTCTCATTTCCACACTTTATATGAATATATAAATTCTCCCAAAATAGGATTTAGCTGACACTTACATAGCAACATTAACCCTGAATCTCTCAGTGGGAAAAAAATCCTGTAAACTGATGATAATACTCATGTTGGCACGAGATAATATTAGGAAACCAAAGGAAACATTTTCTGATTTGTGTACCTGGAATAAACAGATGTTTACAACTTCACTTTCCCTACATTTACCAAGCATGTACATGAGACCTAATTAGATTGAAATTCCATGGAACGTGTACCAAAGCCCCTGGTTTACTCACCCAGTATAAACACTGCAAATGAATAAAATGTAGTGTATTAAACAATTTAAAAATAAGGTCATGGTTCCTTAAATTCAACTAATATAGTATTACAGTACACTGAGTAACAACAAGTGACTGAAGTTTTGTTATTTTATTTGGAAAAACAATTACTACAGAAAAGTACATAGTATGAAAATATTCATGTGTCCTCAACCCACAATTAATCAACATTTTGCCATATGTGCTTCTAAAATTGTTTTTAATAAAAACAAAATGAAACATTACAGAGAGAGCTGCAGTATTCTTGTCTCCCTCCCAGGTGGCACTTCCCTTTCTCTTTCTTTCCCTCTCCAGAGTTAGCATCTCTTTGGAACTTGGTGAATATCCTCCAATTCATGATTTCATATTTTACTGGTTAGGCAGACACAAAATATTATAGCATTATTTTTGACTTGAAATTTTATAAAAGGTCTATTTTACATTTTGCATTCTGTTATCTGCATTATTTAACTAAATGTGGTTATCTCTCCAACTTAATACATATACGTATATCTATTTATGTTAACTGCTATGTAGTATTCCAGGTTATAACTACATCAGAGTTTATCCAACCCTTTATCGAGGACATTTAGTGCTGTCTAGCACTCCCCACTTTTGTTCCTATTACAAAAGACTTCTCGTGTACATGTACACGTGTGGTTTCTAGGCTATATACCTAGCAGTGAAATTGCTAGGCTGGAGGCGTTTGCATTTTTAACTTTGCTAGATAATTGCCAAATTGCTCTCCAAAGTGATTGTAGCATTTTATACTCCCACCAGCAGTGTACTAGAGTTCCCATTTGCAACAGACTTAAAAACACTTCAACTTGTCTAACTTTTGAATTTAGGAGCTCTGATTTTAATTTCTTATTTTGCCAGCCCTTAGGTTGTATACATGGTATACCGCAGAAGCTCTTGGCATGCCTTTTTGTTATCATTAATAAAGAGTACACATAAACAGCACTGATAACTTAAAATCACATTTGTAGCAGATACGTATTGGATGTATTTGGTTTCAGAACAATATGATAAAACAAAACCAGGATTTTTTGGTAGAGATTTATCGAATTAAGCAATCGCTAGGCAATACACACAGACTTGGAAAAGTATAAGTGTTTTATATTATTTTCGTTTGCTTGCATATCAACCACTTGTTTCTTATCAGCGTTTGGCACCACACTGCCATTGACTGTTTCTCTTTTATTTTTACTTAGAAAATCTTTACTTGGTACAGAGGCACAGCAATTGTTTTATCTAATAACTCCTGAGGGACTGTATTAATGTTACAGAATTAATAGTTACTATACACAGTGTTGCAAAACTTTTTAATATAAAGCTAAAACGTCAAGCCCAGAGATAGAAAAAGAGGGTGAAAGAATGAAATAGCAAAAAAAGATGTTATAAAAAAGACTTCCCTTCTTTAAATGCAGCATTTAAAATCAATATTTTCCATTACTTCTGGTTGTGATGATGAAATATATGATAGCATCTCAGCTGATAACAGCTGAGTGGCTGATCCATAAAAATATACTTCTGTGGTTTGATATTGATTGTACTTTTCCTTCTCCTTTAGATTTATGAATGGGTCTACAAGTTCATAAAAAGAGAAAGAAACAATGGCATAGCATTTACAGTTGTTACTCAAAAGACCAATGTTATTCTTAGAAGCTTAAGAAAGGAGGAAGAAATACCATGCTTGTTTGCTTCCTTGCTTTTATCATTTTGTGGATGTGAGAATGATGGGAGACCAAAAAAGAGCTCACGCACAACAGAATTTTAGATATTTGGGGGCCACTGGAGAACATCCAATTGAAGGCCTTCATTTTACAGTTAGAAAAATTGAGGCATTAAAATAACCTGTCAAGGAAGGGCATGGTGGTCCCTAGCACTTTGGGAGGCAGAGGTGGGCGGATCACCTGAGGTCAGGAGTTAGAGACCAGGCTGGCCAACATGGCAAAACCCCATCTCTACTAAAAATACAAAAGTTAGCCAGGTGTGGTGGTGTGTGTCTGTAGTCCCAGCTACTTGGGAGGTTGAGGCAGGAGAATCACTTGAACCTGGGAGGTGGAGGCTGCAGTGAGCCGAGATAGAGCCACTGCACTCCAGCCTTGGTGAGACAGACTGAGATTCTATCTCAAAAAAATAAAAACAAACAAAGAAAAAATTGTCCAGGGTACACATTCATCTTCATTACTTTGGCTGTTCTTGTTTTATCCACGGAAGGGAGAAATCACATCTCTTTTCATGATGAAATATCTTAGCTTGGTTGGCTTCAACTACCTGATCTCTGGAGCATCACACTCAAACCCACCATACCGATGTGTCATTTTCTCTTTTCTCTAAAACAGCATTATGGTGGAGGAAACTAAGAATGATGCCTGGGAGATGTTTTCAATTTTATCTTGAAATTCACATGAATTTTGTAATTTTGCTCATATATTTGGTGTTTTTATTATGATACTGTGCTTATTTTAATTTAAAAACACCAAACTTCTGAGTGAAATTGGCACTCCAGGAAGATGTATTATGGCTGTCCTGTTCTTATATTTAACAAATATTTATTGAGAACTTTTTTTTCTGCTGCGAACACAACAGAGGTCATTGCTCCTCTTGACGTTGAGAGTATAATCACAAAGCACATAATTACAAATAATTATACAAAGAAATGGAAGGTGTTATGGTGTGTTCAGAAAGGAGAGCTACACCAGCCCAAAGGATTAGGAAAAGTGATGTTTAAAGAAAAAAATTGAGTAGGAGGTATGTTTGACTACTTCCTGGCTTATATTTGTTAAAGGAAGAGAACCATAAAAGAATTTTCCACCTTGGTCTTTGCCAAAAGATGAGTTATGATGCTTTTGTAATGCATTGGACTTTTGCTTTCATTTTTTCTGCATATAATTTGAAAACGAATCGAAAACATACTGTTTCAGTTGTTTGTTGTTCTATATTTTTGGTATTTTTTTCTCCTCATTATTATATTGGTTTCTTCTGTGTGAGCTTCTCGATCCTGGTATATGCAAATGTTGAGGGTAACACTGTATTGTATTCTAAGTAAGGCAGAGAGATAACCTAGAAAGAATGTCAGGAATGCCCTTGAAAAAAAGAACTTAATTGGCTAAGCAATAAACAAACTCCCAAAATAGCGACCTCTGGTTCTAATTCCATAAGGCTTTTTAAAATTTATGCTTTGCCCACCTTTTTCCCTCTCTGCAAAATAGGAATGGCACAATGGAGTTGATTAGCAATTAATTATTTTAGGTACAAATTTTACTGGGCTCTTTAGCCTTGTTCCATTTAGAAACCAAGTTTTTAACTAATGGTGAAGATTGTTTGCTAAAGGTCCTAGATATTCATTATCTTAAGAAAATGAGTTAAGAATGATGAATAAACATAGATGACAATTAGTGGATTCTGTGTTAGGTCCTCACATAGAACCAGATGGTCTAGTGATGCATGTAAATAGATAATTTATTTCATTTGTAGATCTGAAAGTTGAATAAAGAATTAGATGTTTGTTATTAAAGTGTATTTGCCAATGTGCTCTCATTTAATACATTGCTAAAATAAATGCAGGGTGAAGTTAAGGGGACTAATTATTTTTGGTCAGCTGGGGATAAATTCAAAAGCTTCTTCAGGAATTGCAGGCTGCAATCTAACTGTTACAAACTGAATGTGTTCTCCTCAAATTTGCACGTTGAAGCTCTAACCCCCAATGTGATGGCATTTGGAGGTAGGGCCCCCATACAAGGATTAGTGTCCTTATAAGAAGAGGAAGAGCTGGGTGCAGTGGCTCATGCCTATAATCCCAGCACTTTGGGAGGCTGAGGTGGGAGGATCACTTGAGGCTTGGAGTTCAAAACCATCCTGGTCAACATAGTGAGACTCATCTCTTAAAAAAAAAAAAAAAAAAAACCTAAAAATTCGCTGAGTGTGTGGCATGTACCTGTAGTCCCAACTACTTGGAAGACTAAGGCAAGAGGATCACTTGAGCTCAGAAATTTGAGGCTGCTGTGATCACACCAGGCTTTTGCACCCTAGGTACTAGCACTGCAGCCTGGGTGACAGAGCAAGACCCTATCACAAAAATTAAAAAAAAAAAAAAGAGGAGAAAGAGACCAAATCTTTCTCTATTTCTGCCATGTAAGAACACGGGACTAAAGTGGCTTTCTGGAAGCCAGGAAGAGGGCCCTCATCAAGAACTGAATCTGCTGGCACATTGATCTTGGACTTCCCAACTTCCAGAATTGTGAGAAATAAATGTCCGTTGTTTAAGCCACCCAGTTTGTGGTATTTTGTTAGAGCACTCTATGTTGACTAAGATAGTGACTTTATTTTTTCTTTTCTTTAGAAACTGAAAATAATAGCTATAATTGTTAACTATATTGGTTCACAGAATAATTAGCTTTCTGAAAATTTGTGCATATGCAATTAGAAAAAATAGCATGACGTTGCTTTTGACAGGATTATTTCATGCATTATTAAAAGTTATGAACTAATTTACCATTGCAAATGACAGCAGGGAGCAGAGCAAGATGGTAGAATAGAAGCCTACACCATTCATCTTCCCAGCTAGAAGACCAAATTTTAACAACTATCTGCACACAGAAAAACACCATCATAAGAACCAAAAATCGGGTGAGCAATTACAGTACCTGGTTTTAACTTCATATAGTGGAAAGAGACATTGATAGGGGGCAGGGGAGACAGTCTTGAATCATTGATGCCACCCTTCCTCCATTCCCCGGCAGTGGTGTTACATCACAGTGAGAGAATCTGTGCACCTTGGAGAGGGAGAGCACAGCGACTGGGGCGTTACATTCATCTCAGTGCTGCCTTGTCACGGTGGAGAATAAAGCTGTGCTTGGCTCGGCCAGCACCCGTGCACAGAGGCAGCACTTGGACCAGCCCTAGCCAGAGAGGAATCACCTATCCAAGCAGTCAGAATTTGAGTTTCTTGGTAAGCCTCACCACCGTAAGCTGAAGTGTTCCGGGGTCGTAAATAAATTCAAAAAGTAGCCTAGGACAAGAAGACTGCAGGTCCTGTGCAACTCCTACTGCTAGGTTGGGCTTAGAGTCAGTGAATTAGGGAAGCACATGACCTAAGGAGACAGCAGCTGGCACAGCTTCGGAGCACTTTCATCACCCATTCTTCAATCCCAGGCAGTGCAAATAATAACAAGAAAAAGTGAGTTCTTCCTTTTGCTTCAGGAGAGGAGAGCAAAGAGTAAAGAGTACTTTGTCTTGCCTCTTGGATAGCAGCTCGGCCACAGTAGGATAAATCACCAAGAAGAGTCATGAGGCCCTCATTCCAGGCTCTAGCCCCCAGATTTCTAGACACACTCTGTGAGAAAAGGGAACCTGTTGCCTTGAAGGGAAGGATCCAGTTCTGGCAGAATTAATCACCTGCTGACTTAAGAGGTGGTCCCTGGTCCCTGAACAACTACCAGCAATGCCCAGGAAGTACATGTGGGCCTTGGGCTCAGAGATGTGCTGCCTTCAGGGGAGACCTAGCACATTTTCAGCTGTGGTGGCTATGGTAAAATACTCCTTCTGTTTGAGAAAGGGAGAGGGAAAAGTAAAGGGGACTTTCCTTTGCATTCTAGGTACTAGTTCAGTCACAGTGGAGTAAAGCAACAAGCAGGTTCTTAGGGTCCCTAAGTCCAAGCCTAGGCTCTTAGATTGCATTTCTGGAATGCCCTGGGCTAGCGGGGAACCCACTACTCTGAAGGGCAAGTTCTAGGCCTGGCACCATTTACCACAAGCTGACAGAAGAGCCCTTGGGATTTAAGTGAACTTTGGTGATGGCCAGGTAGAAGCACCTGTAGGCCAGTGATGATGGCGGCCACAGGGACAGGTTCCTCTGCCTGTGGAAAGGAAAGGAAAGCGGGAAGGATTTTGTATTGTGGTTTGAGCGCCAGCTTAGCTGCAGTAGGACAGAATCTCAGGTAAATTGCTGAGGTTTTTGACTCTAGTCCCTGGTTCCCAGACAGAATCTCTAGATACATTTGGGGCCTGGAGAAACTGGCCACCCTGAAGGGAAGGGCACTGGGAAAAGCCCAGTCCTGTGCTAGATTCAGGTTTGACTCAATGCCATTCCAGTGGTGGTGGCCACAGAGATGCTTGCATCACCATACCCCAAGTTCCAGGTGGCTCAGCATAGAGAGAGAGAGACTCTGTATGTTTGGAAGAAAGGGAAAAGAACAAGAATGTCTGGTAATACAGATAATTCATCTGAATCTTAATTAAGACCAGCACAACAATACCTCTAGAAGCCTGCAAAACCCATGGCATTATTGAGCTTGGGGCTTAAGTCCTTTCAAATACCTGGAAAGCCCTCCCAAGAAGAACTTAAACAAGTCCAGACTGTGAAGTCTATAATAAATGCCTAATTCTTCAATACCCAGACACCAAAGAACATATACAAGCATCAACACCATCTAGGAAAACATGACCTCACCAAATGAACTATGCAAAGGACTAGAGACCAGTCCTGGAGAAATAAAAATATGTGACCTTTCAAATAGAGAATTCAAAATGGCTGTTTAGAGGAAATTCAAAGAAATCCAAGATAACACAGAGAAGAAATTCAGAATTCTATCAGATAAATTTAACAAAGAGATTGAAATAATTGAAAAGAATCAAGCCAAAATTCTAGAGGTGAAAAATGCAATTGACATGCTGAAGAATGCATGAGTCTCTTAATAACAGAATTGATCAAGCAGAAGAAAGAATTAGTGAGCTTTAAGATAAGCTATTTGAAAATATACAGTCAGAAGAGATGAAAGAAAAAAGACTAAAAAACAATGAAGCAGCAGCCAGGCATAGTGGCTCATACCTGTAATCCCAGCACTTTGGGAGGCCAAGGCAGGTGGATCATTTGAAGTCAGGAGTTCAAGACAAGCCTTGGGAACATGGTGAAACCCTGTCTCTACTAAAATTACAAAAATTAGCTGGGCGTGGTAATGTGTACCTGTAGTCCCAGGTACTTGGGAGGCTGAAGAAGAAGAATTGCTTGTACTTGGGAGGTGGAGGTTGTAGTGAGCTGAGATCATGCCACTGCACTCCAGCCTGGGCAACAGAGCAAGACTTCATCTCATAAAAACAACAAACAACAGCAACAACAACAAAAACAACAACAAACAATGAAGCATCCTTATAGGATCTAAAAAAACAGTGTCAAAGGGGAAAATCTAAGAGTTACTGGCCTTAGAGAGGAAGTAGAGAGAGATAGGGTTAGAAAGTTTGTTCAAAGGGATCAGAGAACTTCCCAATAGATTGGGCAGATCTCAATATGGTCATAGCTGGAAACTTCAACATCTCACTTTTTCCCAAACCTAGAGAAAAATGTCAACATTCAAATACAAGAAGGTTATAGAACACCAAGAAGTTTAACTTAAAGAAGTCTACCTCAAGGCATATAATAATCAAGCTCCCAAACGTCAAGGGTAAAGAATTAATCCTAAAAGCAGCAAGAGAAAAGAAACTAATAATATACAACGGAATCCAAAACATCTGGCATCAGACTTTTAGTGGAAACTTTACAGGCCAGAGAGAGTGATAAGACATATTTAAAGTGCTGGAAGAAAGAAAAAATAAAACAACTTTTACTCTGGAATAGTATATCTGGTGAAAATATTCTCTAAGCATAAAGGAGAAATAAAGACATTCACAGACAAACAAAAGCTGAGGAATTTTGTCAATACTAGACCTGTCCTACAAGAAATGGTAAAAGAAGTTCTTAAATCTGGAAGAAAAGGATGTTAGTGAGAAGAAATTATCTGAAGCTATTAATACAAAACTCACTGGTAATAGTAAGCACTAGAGAAAACACAGAATAGTGTAACAATGTAGTTGTGGTATGAAAGCTTCTCTTGACTTAAATAAAAAGACTAAATGATGAACCAATCAAAAATAACTACAACAAATTTTCAAGACATAGAAATTACAATAAAATATAAATAGCATCAACAAAATGTTTAAAAGTAGGGATACAAAGGTAAAGTGTAGAGTTTTTATTAGTTTTCTTTTGGTGTGTTTGTTTGCTTGCTTATGCAATCAGTGTTAAGTCATCATCAGTTTAAAATAATGGGTTATATGACAGTATTTGCAAGCCTCATGCTAACCTCAATTAGAAAACACACAAAAAGTAAAACAAAAAGAAATTAAAGCATGTCACCAGAGAAAATCACCTTCACTAAATGGATAACAGGAAGGAAGGAAAGCAGGAAAAGACCACAAAACCACCAAAAACCAAATAACAAAATGGTAGAAGTTCATACTTATAAATAATAACATTGAATATAAATGGACTAAACTCCAATAAAAAAATCAGAATGGCTGAATGGATAACAAGACCTGGTGATCTGTTGCCTACAAGACACACACTTCACACATAAAAACACATAGACTGAACATAAAGGGGCCAGGCATAGTGGCTCACATCTGTAATCATAGCACTTGAGAGGCCAAGGCAGTTGGATCACCTGAGGTCAGGAGTTCAAGACCAGCCTGACCAACATGGTGAAACCCCATTTCTGCTAAAAATACAAAATTAGCTGGGCATGGTGGCACACACCTGTAATCCCAGCTACTAAGGAGGCTGAGGCAGGAGAATCAGTCAAACCTGGGAGGCGGAGGTTGCAGTGAGCTGAGATCTTGCCATTGCACTCCAGCCTGGGCAATAGAGTAAGACTTTGTCTCAAAAAGAAAAGAAAAAGTAAATAAAGGAATGGAAAAACCATTCTATGCAAATAAAAACCAAAAAAGAGCAGGAGTAGCTACAATTTGTATCAGAAAAAAATAACAGATTTTAAGATGGAAACTGTAAGAAGAGGCAAAGAAGATTATCTATTATATAATGATAAAGAAGTCAATTCATCAAGAGGATATAATGATTGTAAATATATATGCACCCAACATTGGAGCCCCCAGATATACAAAGCAAACATTATTAGAGCTAAATAAAGAAAGAGATAGATCTCAATACAGTAATAGCTGGAAACTTCAACACCCCACTTTCAGCATTGAACAGATCCCCCTGGACGAAAAGTCAACAAAGAAATATTGGATTTAATCTGCACTATAGACCAAATAGACCTAGTAGATATTTACAGAATATTTCATCAATGGCTATAGAATGTACATTCTTCTCTTCATCATATGGCTCATTCTCAAGGATAGACCATATTTTAGGTGATAAGACAAAACAAGTCTTAAAACATTTAAAACATTGAAATGATATCAAGCATCTTCTCTGACCACAATGGAATAAAACTAGAAATCAATAACAAGAGGAATTTTGGAAACTACATAAACACATGGAAATTAAACAATATGTTTCTGAATGACCAGCGGGTCAGCAAAGAAATTAAGAAGGAAACTGATAAATGTATTAAATTAAATAATGAGTATTCATTTAGGAAAAGAGGAAGTCAAAGTGTCTCTATTTGCAGGTAATATGATTGTATATTAGAAGACCCCGTTGTCTCAGCCCAAAATCTCCTTAAGCTGAGAATCAACTTCAACGAGGTCTCAGGACACAAAATAAATGTGCAAAAATCATAAGCATTCATGTACACCAATGACAGAAAAACAGAGAACCAAATCATGAGCGAACTCCCATTCACAATTGCTACAAGGAGAGTAAAACACCTAGGAATACAACTAACAGGAGATGTGAAGGACCTCTTCAAGGAGAACTACAAACCACTGCTCAAGGAAATAAGAGAGGACACAAACAGATGGAAAAACATTCCATGCTCATGGTTAGGAAGAATCAACTTTGGAAAATGGCCATAATCCCAAAATAATTTATAGATTCAATGCTATCCCCAACAAGCTACCATTGACCTTCTTCACAGAACTGGAAAAAAACACCTTAAACTTCATATGAAACCAAAAATGAGCCTTCATAGCCAAGACAATCCTAGCGAAAAAAAAAAAAAAAAGCTGGAGGCATCACACTACCTGACTTCAGACTATACTACAAGGCTACAGTAATCAAAACAGCATGCTACTGGTACCAAAACAGAGATAGACCAATGGAACAGAACAGAAGCCTCAGAAGTAACACCACATATCTACAACCATCTGATCTTCAACAAACCTGACCAAAAAATGCAATGGAGAAAGGACTCCCCCTTTAATAAATGGTGTTGGGAAAACTGGATAGCCATATGCAGAAAACTGAAACTGGATCCCTTCCTGACACCTTACACTAAAATTAACTCCTGATGGATTAAAGACTTAAACATAAGACCTAACACCATAAAAACCCTAGAAGAAAACCTAGGCAAAACCATTCAGGACATAGGCATAGACAAGGACTTCATGACTAAAACACCAAAAGCATCGGCAACAAAAGCCAAAATAGACAAATGGGATTTAATTAAACTCCAGAGCTTCTGCACAGCAAAAGAAACAATCATTAGAGTGAACTGGCAACCAACAGAATGGGAAAAACTTTTTGTAATTTACCCGTCTGACAAAGGGCTAAATCCAGAATCTACAAACAACTTAAAGAAATGTACAAGAAA
This sequence comes from Cacajao melanocephalus, assembly GCA_963573385.1. Taxonomy (NCBI): domain Eukaryota; kingdom Metazoa; phylum Chordata; class Mammalia; order Primates; family Pitheciidae; genus Cacajao; species Cacajao melanocephalus. Next base: position 139,269 of record CAUYLG010028780.1, read on the forward strand.
AAAAAAACCATCAAAAAGTAGGCAAAGCATATGAATGGACACTTCTCAAACGAACACATTTATGCAGCCAACAAACATGAAAAAAAGCTCATCATCACTGGTCATTAGGGAAATGTAAATCAAAACCACGTTGAGATGTCATCTCATGCCAGTTAAAATGGCAATCATTTCAAAATCTGGAGACAACAGATGCTGGAGAAGATGTGGAGAAATAGGAACACTTTTACACTGTTGGTGGGAGGGTAAATTAGGTCAACCATTGTGGAAGACAATGCAGCAATTCCTCTAGGATCTAGAACTAGAAATACTATTTGACCCAGCAATCTCATTCCTGGGTATATACCCAAAGGATTATAAATCATTCTATTATAAAGACACATGCACACGTATGTTTACTGTGGCACTGTTCACAATAGCAAAGACTTGGAACCAACCCAAATGCCCATCAATGATAGACTGGATAATGAAAATGTGACATATACACCATGGAATACTATGAAGCTATAAAAAGGATGAGTTCATGTCCTTTGCAGGGATGTGGATAAAGCTGGAAACAGCATTCTCAGCAAACTGGCACAATAACAAAACCAAACACTGCATGTTCTCACTCATAAGTGGGTGTTGAACAATGAGAACACATGAACACAGTAAGAAGAACATCACACACCAGGGCCTGTCAGAAAGTGGCATGCTAGGGGAGGGATAGCAGGGGGTGGGGGGTTAGGGGAGGGATAGCATTAGGAGAAATACCTAATGCAGATGACGAGGTGATGGATGCAGCAAACCGCCATGGCATATGTATACCTATGTAACAAACCTGAACATTCTGCACATGTATCCCAGAACTTAAAGTATAATAATAATTAAAAAAGAAAAAAAAATTCTTAGTTTGAAGCCTCCAAACTTAAAAATGTCCTTGAAGTCAACCTGTGGTAAAAGTCTAGAAGTTTGGAGACTTAAGCATTCCTGTGTTAAAGTTACTCACCATTCACACCTATGCAGGGTGTGAAAAGTTTTATTTTCATTTTATTTTATTTTAGTGTAATTTTAAAATCATGTCACATGGCTTGGGAACTTCTCTAATGTTTATGAAGAGAAATACCCAGGTCCTAATATATTTGCCCCTAAAGGAAGTACCTGCAGTATAATGTCACTTCTGTTCACAACCACCTCATCTAGTTCCTTTGTGAGTTAACCTTGAGAAAATAGTTCTCCAAAACTTCTGCCTTTGGGTTGCATGAGAAAAAGGAGTCAGCAAGCACACTGCCATATTCCAGCCAGGTCCTGCTGACCATTAAGGTAAACTGTAGTCTGGTCCCTTGGCTGAGAACTGTTCATACTGCCATGTAACATGGATAACCAGGAATGGGGGCCTTGAGAGGGTTGCCGACACACATAGTGTCACACTGTCCAGAAGGACCAGAGTCTTGGTGAAGTAGGACCAGATTCTCACTCATCTCCTTTTATCACCACCTGTGTTCATCGCCAAGCCAGTGGAGTACATAGGAATTACTTAGGGAGCTTCCTGGAAACCATTCCCCAGAGACTGATTCAGTAGGTCAAGGGCAGAGCCCAGGATTCTGCATTCTTAATAGGCTTCTATACTGTTGTAGGCAGAATAATGTCTTCTTCCATCCTCCCGTCCAAAAAAAAAAAAAAAAGAGTGGCCATATCCACATCCTAATCCCTGGAATGTGTGAATATGTTACTTTACATGGCAAAAGGAACTTTATATATGTGATAAAGGCTTGTTAAATGAGATTTTACTGGCTTATCTGGATAGGCCTGATGTAATCACAGGGTCCTTAAATGTGGAAGAGGGAAGCTAAGGAGTCAGTGTCTGAGTGATGTGATGTGAGAAGACTTGGCTGGTCATTGCCTTCTTTGAAGATGGAAGGGGCCAGAAGCCAAGGTATGTGAGGTATGTGAGTAGCCGCTAGACGTTGGAAAAGACAAGAAAATGAGTCTCTCCTAGGGCCCCCAGAAAGGAACACAGACCTGCCCATATTTGACTTTAGCTCAATGAGATCCATTTAGGATTTCTGAGCTCTAGAACTGTACAATTATAGCTTTGTGTTGTTTTAAGATGCTAAATGTATGGTAATTCAATACAACAGCAACAGGAAACTAACATGCATGAATTTCAAAATATTTTTTTCTTTTCCAGCTTTCGTTTTAGCTTTGGGAGTAAGTGTGCACGTTTGTGACATGGGTAAATTGCATATCACCACGGTTTGGTGTAAAATGATTTAATCACTCAGGTAGTGAGCATAGTACCCAAAGGTGTTTTTTTCAAAAAAAACACCTCACCCTTCTCTTGCCATATACCTTCAAGTAGGCCCAAGTGTCTTACTATTCTGATCTTCATGTTCACGTGTACTCAGTGTTTACCTCCCACTTATAAGCAAGAACATACACAATTTGGTTTTCTGTTCCTGCATTAATTTGCTTAGACTAATACCCTCCAGCTGCATCCGTGTGGCTGCAAAGGACATTATTTTCATTAATTTAATAGCTGTATAGTATTCCTTGGTGTATATGTACCACATTTTCTTTATCCAGTCCACCACTGATGGGCATCTAGATTGATTCCATGTCTTTATTATTGTAAATAGTGCTGTGATAAACATATGTGCATGTGTCTTCTTGGTAGAACAATTTATATTCCTTTTGATATATACCCAGTACTAAGTTTTTTGAGAAATTTCCAAAGTGCTTTCTATGGTGGCTGAATTAATTTACTTTGCTACAAGTAGTGTAATAAGCATTCCTTGTTCTCCGCAACCTCACCAACATGTGTTATTTTATTTCTTTTTACATTTTGAGCAAATTTTTATTGCTATGACTGCATGAAATCTACCTCTATCCTGAGTGAGGGTGAGCATCTAATTCTCCAGGTAGAGTAAATTATGAAAGATGTTTCTTTAAAAATTTGTTTAAAAAAATATTTCCATAGGTTATTGGGGAACAAGTGGTGTTTGGTTACACAAGTAAGTTCTTTAGTGGTGATTTGTGAGATTTTAGTGCACCCATCACCCAAGCAGTAAACACTGCACCCAATTTGTATTCTTTTTATCCCTGACTCCTTTCCCACCCTTTCCCCCTTGAGTCCCCAACATCCATTGTGTCATTCTTATGCCTTTGCATCCTCATAGCTTAGCTCCCACTTATGAGTGAGAACATATGATCTGTGTTTTTCCATTCCTGAGTTACTTAACTTAGAATAATAGTTTCTGCTCTCATCCAGGTGGCAGCAAATGCTGTTAATTCATTCCTCTTCCTGGCTGAGTAGTATTTCATCATATATATACCACAGTTTTTTTATCTACTAGCCGATTGATGGAGATTTGTGTTGATTTCACATTTCTGTAATTGCCAATTGTGCTGCTATAAACATGGGTGTGCAAATATCTTTTTCATATAATGATGTCTTTTCTTTGGGTATACACCCAGCAGCAGGATTGCTGGATCAAATGATAGGTCAACCCTTAGTTCTTTAAAGAATCTCCATAATGTTTTCCATAGTGGTTGTATCACTTTACATTCCCACCAGCAATGTAGAAGTGTTCCCTGTTCACTGCATCCATACCAACATCTATTATTTTGTTATTCTCTCATTATGGCTATTCTTGCAGGAGTAAGGTAGTATCACATTGTGGTTTTGATTTGCATGTCCCTGATCATTAGTGATGTTGAGCATTTTTTCATGTTTGTTGGTCATTTGCATATCTTTTTTCGAGAATTGTCTATTCATGCCTTAGTCCAGTTTTTGATGGGATTTTTTTTCTTGTGGATTTGTTTTAGTTCATTGTAAATTCTGAATATTAGTCCTTTGTCAGATGTACAGATTGTGAAAATTTTCTCCCACTCTGTGGATTGTCTGTTTACTTTGCTAACTGTTCCTTTTGCCATGAGAAAGCTCTTTAGTTTAATTAAGTCCCGCCTATGTATGTTTGTTTTTATTGCATTTGCTTTTGGGTTCTTGGTCATGAAATCCTTGCCTAAGCCAATGTCTAGAAGGGTTTCTCTGATGTAATTTTAAAGAATTTTATAGTTTCAGGTCTTAGATTTAAGTCCTTGATCCTTCTTGAGTTGATTTTTGTGTAAGGTGAGAGATGAGAATCCAGTTTTATTCTCTTATGTGTGGGTTGGCAATTATTCCAACACAATTTGTTGAATAGGGTGTCCTTTCCCCACTTCATGTTCTTGTTGGTTTTGTCAAAGATCAGTTGGATGTAAGTATTTGGGTTTATTTCTGGTTCTTTATTCTGTTCCATTGGTCTATGTGCCTATTTTTATACAAGTGCCATGCTGTTTTGGTGACTATGGCCTTATAGTATAGTTTGAAATCAGGTAATGCGATGCCTCCAGATTTATACCCTTTGCTTAGTCTTGCTTTGGCTATGCAAGCTCTTTTTTGGTTCCATATGAATTTTAGGATTATTTTTTCTAGTTCTGTGAAGAATGATGGTGGCATTTTGATGGGAATTGCATTGAATTTGTAGACTGCTTTTGGCAGTATGGTCATTTTCACAATATTGATTCTACCCATCCATGAGCATGGGATGTGTTTCCATTTGTTTGTGTCATCTATAATTTATTTCAGCAGTGTTTTGCAGTTTTCCTTGCAGAGGTCTTTCACCTCCTTGTTTATGTATATTCCTGAGTATTTTAGTTTTTGCAGCTACTGTAAAAGGGGTTGAGTTCTTGATTTCATTCTAAGCTTGGTAGCTGTTGGTGTATAGGAGAGCCACTGATTTGTGTACATTAATTTTGTATCCAGAAACTTTGCTGAATTCTTTTATCAGTTCTAGGAGTTTTTTGGAGGAGTCTTTAGGGTTTTCTAGGTATAGAATCATATCATCTGCAAATAGCGACAGTTTGACTTCCTCGTTACAAATTTGGATGCTCTTTATTTCTTTCTCTTGCCTGATTACTCTGGCTAGGACATCCAGTACTATGTTAAATAGAAGTGGTTGAAAGTGGGCATCCTTTTTTTGTTCCAGTTCTCAGAGGGAATGCTTTCAACTTTTTCCCATTCAGTATTAGGTTGGCTGTGGGTTTGTCATAGATAGCTTTTATTACATTGAGGTATATCCCTTGTATGTCAGTTTTGCTGAGAGTTTTAATCATAAAGCGATGCTGGATTTTGTCAAATGCTTTTTCTGTGTCTATTGAGATGATCATGTGATTTTTGTTTTTAATTCTGTTTATGCGGTGTATCACATTTATTGACTTGTGTATGTTAAACCATCTTTGCATCCCTGGTATGAAACCTAATTGATCATGGTGGATTATCTTTGATACAACATGTTGTTTTCTGACTTTTCAGTAATAGCCATTCTGACAGGTGTAAGACAGTATCTCATTGTCATTTTGATTTGCATTTCTCTAATGATTAGTGATGTTGAGCATTTTTTCATATGCTTGTTGACCACGTATATGTCTTCGTTTCAGAAATATCTGTTCATGTTATTTACACATTTTTTATTAGGGGAAGTGGGAATGGTTAATGGGTACAAAAAATGGAAAGAATGAATAAGGCCTACTTTTTGATAGCAAAACAGCAGTGTTTGTTTTTTGCTTGCTGATTTAAGTTCCTTACAGATTCTGGATATTAGACCTTTCTTGGATGCATAGTTTGCAGATATTTTCTCCCATTCTGTAGGTTGGTTGTTTACTCTGTTGATAGTTTCTTTCACTATGCAGAGCTCTTTTGTTTACTAGGTTCCAGTTGTCAATTTTTGTCTTTGTGGTAATCACTTTTGGAAATGTTGTCATAAAATCTTTGCCAAGGCGTATGTCCAGAATGGTATTTCCTAGGTTTTCTTGTGGTTATTTATAGTTTTAGATCTTACAGTTAAGTCTTTGATCCATCTTCAGATGAATTTTATGTACAGTGAAACGAAGGGGTCCAGTTTCCATCTTCTACAAAAGACTAGCCAGTTATCCCAGCACTATTTATTCAATAGGAGGTCCTTTCCACATTACTTGTATTGTGGACTTTGTCAAAGATCAGATGGTTTGTACATGTGCAGCTTGTTTTTTTTAAGTTCTTTTACCTTTTCCATTGGTTTATGTGTCTGTTTTTCTACCAGTACCATGCCGTTTTGGTTCCTGTAGCCTTGCAGTATAGTTTGAAATTGGGAAGTGGGATGCTTCTGGCTTTGCTCTTTTTCTTTAGAATTACTTTAGTTATTTAGGCTCTTTTTGATTCCATATAAATTTTAGAATAGTTTTCTCTAATTCTGTGAAAAATGGTGTTTGTACTTTGATAGGAATAACATTGAATCTGTAAATTGCTTTGGGCAGTACAAACATTTAAATAATGTTGATTCTTCCTATCCATGAGCATGAAATATTTTTGCATTTGTTTGTGTCATCTCTGATTGCTTTCAGCAAGGTTTCATAATTCTCATTGTAGAGATCTTTCACCTTCCTGATTACCTGTATTCCTAGGCATTATATTCTTTCTGTGGCTATTGTGAATGAGATTGTGTTCTTGATTTGACTCATAGCTTGGGCATTATTGGTGTATAGAAATGTGATTTTTGTACATTGATTTTGTATTCTAAGACTTTACTAAAGTTGTTTATCAGTTCTAGGAGCCTTTGGACAGAGACTATGGGGTTTTGTAGGTAGGTATAGAGTCATATTTTCTATGAAGAAAGACAGTTTGCTTTCCTCACTCCCTATTTAGACGTATTTTCTTTCCTTCTCTTGCCTAATTACTCTGGCTAGGACTTCCAATCCTATGTTGAATAGGAGTGGTGACAGTGGGCATTCCTTGTCCTTTTTTGGTTCTCAAGGGGGATACTTCCAGCTTTTGCCTGTTCAGGAAGACGTTTGTTGTGGGTTTGTCATAGATGGCTCTTACTATTTTGAAGTAGGTTACTATGAAGAGGTTTTTTTTTTTAACATGAATGGTTAGTTTTATCAGAAGCCTTTTGTGTATCTATTGAGATGATCATGAAGTTTTTGTTTTTAGTTCTACTTATGTGATAATGAATCATATTTATTGATTTGTGTATGTTTAACCAATCTTGCATTCCCAGAATAAAGAGTACTTGGTCATGGCAGATTCCATTTTGGATGTTCTATTGGATTCAAGTTGCTAGTATTTTGTTGATCTGGTCTAGGCCTTTTTCTGATTCAGCTTTGGAAGTCATTATTGGTTTGTTCAGGTATGCATTTTCTTCTTTGTTCAATCTTTGGAGATGTGTGTTTCCAGGAATTCATTCATTTCTTCTAGGTTTTCTAGTTTGTGTGCATAAATGTGTTCACAATAGTCTCTGAGGGTTTTTTATATTTCTCTGGGGCCAGTGGTAATATCACCTGTGTTGTTTCTGTGTTTATTTGGATCTTCTTTTTTTTCTTCATTAATCTAGCTAGTGGTCTATAAATCTATTTTATTCGTTCAAGAAATCAATTTTGGTTTTGTTAATCTTTTGAATGAAGTTTTGCATTTCATATTCAGTTTAGCTCTAATTTTGCTTATTTCTTTTCTTTTGCTAGCATTGGGGTTGGTTTGCTCTTCTTTTTCTAGTTCCTCTAGCTGTGATATTAGGTTGCTAATTTAAGATATTTCTAACTTCTTGATGTAAGCATTTAGTGCTATAAACTTTTCTTTCAGCCATGCTATAGCAGGGTCCTAGAGATTCTGGTATGTTGTATTTTTCTTTTTACTAGTTTCAAATAACTCTTTGATTTCTGCCCTAATTTTATTTTTTTACTCAAAAGTAATTCAGGAGGTTGTTTAATTTCCATGTAATTATATGGTTTTGAGAGAACTTCTTGGTGCTGATATCTATTTTTATTGTGCTGTGGTCTGAAACTATGTTTGGTGTGATTTTCTTTTAAATTTGTTGAGAATTGCTTTATGGCCAAGCATGCAGTCAATCTTAGATTATGTGTCTTGTGCAGATAAGAATAATGTACATTCTATTGTTGTTGTGTGGAGTATTCTGTAGATAACTGCTAGGTCTGCTTGGTCAAGTATTGAGTTTAGGTCCCAAATATCTTCATTAGTTTTCCATCTCGATGATCGATTTAACAGTATCAGTGGAGTGTTGAAGTCTTCAACTATTGTTGTGTGGTTATCCAAGTCTCTTCCTTGGTCTCTAAGAACTTGTTTTATGAATCTGAGTTCTCCACTGTTGGATGCATATATATTTAGGATAGTTAAGTCTTCTTGTTGAATTGAACTCCTTATCACTATAATGCCCTTCTTTGTCTATTTTGATTATTGTTGTTTTAAAGTTTTTTTCTTTGTCTGAAATAATAATAGCAATCTCTTCTCTTTTTTGTTTTCTGTTTGCTTGATAGAGTTTTCTCCATCCCTTTACTTTGAGCCTATGCATATGAGATAGGTCTCTTGAAGACAGCCTACAGTTGGGTCTTACTTCTTTATCCAACTTGCCACTCTGTGTCTTTAAGTGGAGCAAATAGCCCATTAATTTTCAAAGTTAATATTTATATTTGAGGATTTGATCTTGTCATTGTGTTGTTAGCTGGTTGTTATATAGACTTGATTGTATAGTTGCTTTATAGTGTCAGTGGACTATGTACTTAAGGGTATTTTTGTGGAGGCAGATACTTGTCTTTTATCATCATGTTTAGTACTCTGTTAAAGACCTCTTGCAAGGCATGTGTAATGGTAATGAATTCCAGTATCATTTTTTTTTGTCTGGAAAGGATTTTATTTCTCCTCTTATTAAGCTTAGTTTGGCTGTATATGAAATTCTCAGTTGAAAGTTCTTTTCTTTAAGGATGCTGAATATAGGCCCTCAGTCTCCTATGTCTTGCAAGGTTTCTGCTGAAAGGTCCACCATTAGCCTGATGTAATTCCCTTTGTATCTGACTTGCCCCTTCTCTCTAGCTGCTTTTAAGTTTCTTTCTTTCATGATGACTTTGGAGAATCCAATGATTATATGTCTTGGGGATGGTCATCTTGTATAGCATTTTACTGGGGTTCTCTGAATTTCCTGAATCTTCATGTTGACCTCTCTAAGTTGGGAAAATTTTCAGGGATGATATCCTCAAATACGTTTTCCAAGTTGCTTGCTCTCTCCATGTCTTTCAGAAATGCTAACAAGTCACAAATTTGGTCTCCTTACATTATCTCATTTTCTTGAAGGTTTTGTTCATTTTAAAAAAAATTTCCCCTTATTTTTGTGTGCCTGTGTTGATTGGAAGGAGTGATCTTTGAGTGCTCAGATTCTTTCCTCAGGTTGGTATACTCTATTACTAATGCTTCCAGTTGCATTCTGAAATTCCTGTAGTGAATTTTGTGTTTCCAAAAGCTCAGTTTGATTCTCATAAAATAGTCATATTTCAACTCTTGGACCATTTTTCTGTGTTCTTGGGTTAGGTTTTAATCTTCTCCTTTATGTCAGCGAGCTTCCTTGCCATCTACATTCCAAAGTCTACGTCTGTCATTCTAGTACTTTCATTCTGGTTAAGAACCATTGCTAGGGAGCTAGCATGTTTACCTGGAGATAAGACACTCTGGCCAGAGTTCTTGAACTGGTTCTCATTTGTGTGGGCTGATGTTCCTTTACTCTTTGAAGTTTCTGTCTTTTAAATGGGGCTTTTTGCTTTAATATTCTTTGCTGACCTTGAAGGTTTGACTGTGGTATAAGTTGGATTTAGTTGATTTATTTCCTTTATGGATTCTTTGAGGGGGCTAGGGCTCAGCTCAGCACTCCTGAGCTATGTGGTCTAACCCTGGGTGGTTGGGACCAGGCTCATTGCCTCTGTTCATTCTCAATGCCCTCTTTCTGAAGATCCGTTCAGAGTGTGTTGATTTACTTGATGGTCTGGTCTCTCTCTTGGTGGAAGAAGCTCTTCCTGGCTGCATCTAGTTGGCCATGTTGGCTCATTATCCACATGAATTTCTGATGCAAACCCTTGGTTCTGTTCTCCCTCTCTCCCCATTATTTTTCTCATTTCTTCCAATATCCTGGTTTTAAGTGCCATTTTTATGCCAAACATATCCATATTTAAACTCTTACTGAACCTCTCTCTTGAATTCTAGGCTGCCTACTTTACATCTCCATTTGGAGGTTTAATACACATCACAAGCTTGACCTATCCCAAACCAAAACTACGCATGTTCCCCATCCTTTCCTCCTGAATCTCCCCTGCTCACAGACTTCCCCATTTCAACTGAAGACATCTCAATTCCAGTGTTTCAGGACAAAACCATGGAGTTATCTTTGGTACTCTTTTGTTTTCTTTCCTCATCACCAAATTGCACTGATAGTATTTCCAAACTATCCTGAGAATTCAACCATTTTTAGTTACCCATATCTTACCCAAGCTGAGTCATCATCAGTGGGATTCTTGGATTACTGCAATAGCCTCCTCACTGGTCTATCTGCTTCCACTTTGCCCTTCACGGTTTATTCTCAACTCAGAAACCAGAGTCATCCTTTAAAACACATCACACCTCTCAATCTTTACTCAAAATCCATTAGCTCCTCATTCCTCTTGCAAGACTGCAAACCCAAAATAATCTGCCCCACTTTACCATTACCTCCTGACCTCATCTCCTCCTACTTCCACATTACTTCTTCTGTCTTGGCCACATTGTTTCTGCCTTAGGACTGTTCCTTCTCCCTTGCATGCTCCTCCTGGAGATATCTGCACCTCTGTCACTTCCTATGTTCAAACACTACCTTCTCAATAGAGTCTCCCCCAATTAACATTGAAAATTGTCTCCCTCATCCTCACGCCCTTGGCACTCTTATTCTTCTTTTCCTGCTTTATTTCTAAAAAAAAATTGTTTTCTTATTTATAATGTCTATCTTTTATTGTTTATCTCCTTCCACTAGAATGTGAGCTCTTACGAGGGCAGGGGTTTTGTCTGTACTGGTCATTGATGTATCTCATGTTCCTATTACAGTTCCTTTAATGAGCTAAATAAATAGTTGTAAACTTTGTTGAAATAAAGCACAGACTACTTTTTGAGAAACAGAATTAAGCCTCTCCTGCAAGATGTATTTATCACATCATCATGATGGCATTAGAATAAAGTTCATATTAACTGGTATTATTGAATGTCAGAATTGTCTTCTCTGAACAAATCATTTCTCTTTAATTTGTGACTATGGGATCACATAGTCTCTACTTCTTGTACAAAATTTTCTGTTAAAAGGTCAACTGACTTTTGATGGTTTAATGAAGCATTTTAATGTGTGGCCCACACAGAGCTCTCTCAGGAATTGTCACCAGTACATTGTGTTACTTAGACTCCCTCAAAACTAAGTTGTAGACATAAGGAAATACTTTGGGCTTTATTTTAAAATATTTTTCTGAACAACTGCAATGTTCTAGAGTCTTACATTGTTTATACTTCTACCCATGGAAAGGAATCAAGTAGCAAAGTAATTATTGATCACACAATGTTTCTATACTTATGCCTAAAGCTGAAGAAAACTGTCCAATTGAGAGAAATTTCTTAGAAAACAGTTTCATGCATTTTTGAAGATCAGTCATGGATGTTCCAAATATGTAATTACATCTGTGGAGAGCACCACTGGGGGTTGGGCCATCAGCAAATAAATTTTTATACGACTTGATTAATGGATCTTAGATAACAAAGAGCTTTTCTGATCCCTGTACAAGTTCATGATGACCAGTAAACTCTTCCTTTCCTGGTCTACCCTTAAATGAGAAGTGAGAAAAATTACGTTTAATGAGATCTTCATGCAAGAATAACTCATTTTAAACATAGATTAACTGAAGCTCAAGAAGTTATAGAGTTTTTCTAGTCACACACAAATATTGAATCACTGACAAAAGTAGAACAAATTAAGTTTTGGCCTAGTATTCTATGCACTTTATTCTTCCTTATGTAGCATTACTAGAAAAAGTATAGCCTTATAAGGAGAATTAGATAGTATTCAATAACAACCCCTACTCCCATCACAAAATTGAGTGCCGGGCACTGCACATACATCATCTCATTTCACCCTACCAATCCCCTGTAGAAGACTGATGCTAAGAGAGGCAAAGCAATGGGCCCTGGATCACACAGCTACCAGGGTTACATAGCTACTAAAATGTGTAGACTTGGAATCCAATCAGGTTTTTCTGACTTCAACATGGGAGCCTTTTATAATAATGTTCTGCTTCCATTAGATGGAGAAATCACCAGAGTCCTGGCTGTGAAAGAACATGATTTGCATCACTAGTCACAAAAAAGAACAGAAGTTTCCTATGAGACACGAAAAACAGGAGAGGTATAATGACAGCCATACAAAGACCATTGGCTAATTTAGCTAGTAAAAACTCCAGCTTATCCATAAAATAAGGCTTCTTGGTCTAGGGAAAAAATCCTCTTTCAGCCTTAGGAGGGAATTAATTGATTTCCTTTTCCTCTTCACAACTGCATTACACTTTTTGGCAATGGTATGAAAAAGAAAACCATTCAGGAAGAATAACAATATAACTTTCACTGTATGAGCCTTTGCACATGTCTGGCACTGAATGTTTCATAGCCAGTACCTCACTTAATCTGCCTGTCAACTCCAGGAAGTAAATATCCTGTGTTATGGATGAGGAAACCGAGAGTAAGTTCATTAGTCTAAGGTTCCAGATAGTGCAGTGTAGCCCCTGGGTTTCAACCATTTCCACCTGCCCCTGGAGTGCATTCTTTTAACCACTGTACTTTATTGCCTCTACTTTGAAGAGGGCACATAACCATAAACAACCAGAAAAGAGTGTCACTTCTAGATAGCTGGCATTTTTACACCAGTATCTATGAATCTTATGTAATTTCTGTTTAGCAAGGGGGTGTAGCTTGTATGGAGTGTACAGCAGACTTTGTTTTGCACACCTTTCACAAGAGGAAAAAATCTTAGACTTTATATTTATCTCCTCTGCAAATGAGAACTGTTCTTCCAGGGGAAGCCATCTTTTGTGAAGAGTAATATTTGAAAAGAAATCAATCTCCAAAGGGCAATGTATGAATTTAGGAGCTGGGCAAAGAGCAATGGACCATTTCCACTTGGTATAGGGGGATGTAATTATTTGCCACCTCTGTGAGGACTCAATGATTTCTTTGAGATAACCTGTTTTGATTAAATAAACTGATGAGTCCAGTCTCTAATCTCAATAGATATCATCCCTTGTTCTCTCTATCCATCCACTTATCCAGCATTTATTGAGCACATATTATGTGTTAGGCTCTGTATTAGGTCCCTAAGAAGAAGGAAAAGACATGAATAAACTCCCTTGGATTGCATGCACATGAGGTTTACAGTCAAGTCAGGGAGTCCATTATTTAAGAATCACACTGACAAACACCTAGTAACAAATTGTGATGCCGACCTCTGAAGCAAAGGACTAGAGTGATATGATATTGTGCAGGAACATAAACAGCCCTGGCATTGGGGTCAAGGAAGGCTTTGCTGGGGAAGTGAAGCTTGAGGTGAGTTGTGACCATGGTAGAGGGGAGGTTACTCCATGTGGCCAGGATGGCAGGTGCAAAGGCCACATAGCAGGAGGCAGCATGATTCATCTAAGGAACACAAAGTAGGAGATGAGAAGGAATCAGGCCACCTGAGCAATCCTTGCCACCCTCATTAAAGATTCTGGTCATCTTTCCCAGAGCCCTGCATAGGACTTGAATATTTAACACAGGAGTCAGGAAGAAATGACATATACATACCCTTGTTCTAGGGCCCTCGAGGACTTCATGTCTCAGATGATAGGGTTATGTTTTACCTCTGGGGTCTAGTTGGGGGCCTGATAGAAGCTCTCTTTCCATTTGAGTTAGCTTTCCATACCTTTCTGGATCTTTGGGGAGCCAAAAAGCACGACTATTTTCTTTTACCATATCATCAAAGCATTTGAGAATCCAGAAATAAGATCAGACAATAATAATAGCAAAAATAGAAACGAATGCTTACTGGGACTTTATTAGATTCTGACCAGCTTCTGTGTGAAGCATTTTGCATGAATTATCTTACTGCATCTACACAATAAACCTAGAACAAAGGAATCTTCAAGGCATTGTTGGTGTAGGATTAAGAAAGTTGAAACTGGCTAGTGAACACCAACACACACAAATTTACATTGTGGGCATCGGAGAAGAGACTTTAAAGTGTTTAGTCAGTTACTGCAGGAGTACTGAGCAATGGTTGGCTGTCATATGGAAAGTGCTTTCTGAAGCCATTGGTAACATCCACCCACAGACCTTTCTCTTTTTGATATCAGGGGCAGGTTCTATCCTACTCAGGGTGAATGTGGAGCCTGCATATCAGGTATAATCATCATGCTCAGCATTTGTACAGAACAGGTTGTTTCCAAATGGCTTTGCATTCAATGATGAGGTCAGGGGCCATCCTCTCCTGGGCAGTATGATTTGCTGCCTCCTCACCATTAGTCAGGCTTCTTGATTCAGAGATAGAAAACTAGCCCAAATAAGTAAGGGAGAAAAGGAAATAGATTGCCTTATGTAACTGAAAGCTCAGGTGGAGTCAGACACTAGGCTCAGCCTGTTCCAGCTTATCAGCTTACCTTTCTAGTCTCATCCTCCATAACTTTCTTCTCTCTGTGTGCCAGTTGAATTGAGCCTCCACTCCCTTTTCATTCCTTTTGTCTGTTTTTTTTTTTTTTTGGAAACAGAGTCTTGCACTGTTGCCCAGGCAGGAGTACACGTACTCAGCTCACCGCAACCTCTACCTCCAGGTTCAAGCGATTCTCATGCCTTAGCCTCTCAAATACCTGGTACTATAGGTGTGAGCCACTACACCCAGCTAATTTTTGTATTTTTGTAGAGGTGAGGTTTCCCCATGTTGGCCAGGTTTATCTTGAACTCCTGACCTCAGGCGATCTGTACTTCTTGGCCTCCCAAAGTGCTGGGATTACAGGTGCTGGGAGCCACTGTGCCCAGCCTACCTGTTCTTTCAACAAGCCTTGTTTATACCTGCCTTCCACTCATCAAAGATGCTGCTTATACTACTTATGCTTCTCCCTCATCTCTGAGTGGCTGATTCTTACTTATTCCCCCTCCCTTTTACTTTTAATGAGCACCTAGAGAGATGGCTAGTCTCCAAAGATGACCCCCAAGGAACCACACCTCATGACAGCCATACTTTTGTGTAGTCCTCTTGCATGCTGGCCCTGGGACTCCCTTTAACAAGTAGGAGGCAGCAATAATGACTTCACTTCAGAGTTCTGCGTAAATCTTACAAAGGCATAGCAGCTTTCACTTTTGCACGTTGGGGAGACCTTAGCTGTCATGTAAACTGTTTGATTTCCATGCTGGAGAAACCGCATGGAGAGGTCATATGAAGGGGAAAGCCCCTGGGATTGTACAAGAAGAAAGAGGCCCAGCTGTCCTAGCCATCCCCACTGAGCCCAAGTCTTCCAGCCACCCCTGACAAGGGATCAGACATCTGAATGAGCCACCTCGGATGTTCCTGCTTGTTTGAACCTCTGGTTGACTATAGCATGCCAATGACATGTGGAGCCAAATAATCCTCAGCAGACTCCAACCAGCCTGAAGAATTATGAAATATAATAAACTGTGATAATTTTAGGCTACTAACATTTGGGATGGATTGTTATATAACAATGATTTTCAAAACTCTTAGTGTCTCCTAGGTCCTATACTAGCTCTGGGTTTATACATAATTATACATACAATAGGTATGGGCCACAGCTATTCACCTCCACTCATCCTTCCTGACTCTTCCTGATCAGGGATATTTCCTGACTCTGCTTACTAAATGAGCTTTCCCTTTAATAAGCTCTAATAACACTCTTACTTCTCCCTCGTTGCCCTTTGGATACTCAGAAGTAACTAACTTGTCTCATCTGTTTTCACAGGTAGAATGTAATAAGGGCAGGTTCCCTGCATGCCTAGCTCACTACTGTGTCCTTCCCACCCTGGGCACTGCCTGGGGTAGGACAGACACTCGATCAGCATTTGTTGACTGATTGGCAGCTGCCAATCTAGTCTATTTTTATGTTGGAGAAGATGCTGGGATGATCACTCCTCCATTTCCCACAGGACATATGAGAGAAGACAAGTCACTTTCCAATGGGTTTTAAACTCTCAAGTCTTGAAAGAGGAATCTGAACCTTAAAAATATGATCTCTGGCCAGGCATGATGGCTCATGCCTGTAATCCCAGCATTTTGGGAGGCAGAGGTGGGTGGATCATTTGAGGTCAGGAGTTCGAGACCAGCCTGGCCAACATGGTAAAACCTCGCCACTACTAAAAATGTAAAAATTAGCCAGATGTGGTGGTGTGTGCCTGTAGTCCCAGCTACTCGGGAGACTGAGGCAACAGAATCACATGAACCCAGGAGGTGGAGGTTGCAGTGAGCCAAGATTACGTGGCTGCGCTCCAGCCTGCATGACAGAGTGAGACTCCATCTCAAAACAAACAAACAAAACAACCCTTATCTCAAGAACTTTTTTTATTTTCACTTGGAAATTTTATGCATAGGTGTTGCCTATTTTTGCCTGTTGTTTTTAAAAATTTATTTCCTCAACTTCTTTCAATATATAGCAACCTATTAGCACCTCTTCTTTCCCACCTCTGATACCTTCAAAGGCCCTGCTGTTACAGAGGAGGAAGATAAAGGAGAAGAGGAGGAGAAAAGTTTTTATAGGTTTAGAGAAATTAGAAAGTAGAATGTTTGATTTTCAGAGAAACACAGATCATGGTCCCTGGAGTCAGCTAGTCTGGCATAAAATAAGGCTAGAGACTCTGCTTTCAGTTGTGGGAACTGAATTCTTCTCTGTTTTACATCAGCAAACTCCTCTGGGGTTGAAACGCTTCCTGTCAGCCAATTCCAAATCAGCCATTCCTCTAGCCCAGACTCATTTCTCCTCTGATTGAAGACGTAACACAACTTTGTGGAAGCTGTTCTAGAAGTATGCTTAGTAGACAGCCTTATCAACAAAGAACATTTACGTGCAGTTTGGGTTTAATATATGTGCTAGATTTAAAATATTTTTTTACTGGTTGATGGGTCATTAAGCCTTTTACTCTATGCTAAAAGCTAAGACCTATTTATACAGATATTTCTTAATTGCAGTGGCAGCTAAGGAATTCACAAACTATGTGATATAATCTAATATCATGGAACAAGGAAATTAAAATTAACCTTTCACATAATGGCAATATGAAAGGTATTGCATGATATAGTGAAAAGATAATGCATCAGGGAAAATGCAGCATGGTGATTCCAATCAGTGTTATTTTATACTAGCTACATGATATTGGGCAAGTAAGTTACTACTCTTAGAACCTCAATATCCTCATCTGCAAAATTGACGCAATAATTCCTATCTCATGAGTTTCTTGTAAGAATAAGAGAGAGCACCTTGTTCATTCATTATCCATCCATCAGCAAATTTACCAATCGTTTACTATATAACAGGTGTTGTTGTAATCACAAATCCCTACCCTTGAGGGATGGGTAGGGTAGGGATTTTTGCGCACACACAGACACACACTGCCCTAGTTGGGAAACCTATTCTATCCCTTCACATTTTAAGTGTGTGTGTGTGTGTGTGTGTGTGTGTGTGTAGAGCCAAAAATAAAAAATAAACAAATTGAGGTCTATCTAGGAAATAGATGGCTCAGTCAAGCGGGGTAATTGATTGGAGAGAGTTTAATCAAGGAACCCAACAAGGTGTGGTGAAATACCTTGTGGCTAGCAATAGCCGAGAACTGTTACCACTCTAGACCTCAAGGGTTGGGGGATAGAACAGTCACCTGAACTCAGTTAGAGAGATCTATAGCTGTGGGAAGACAGTGTCCTGTAGGAGCTGTAGCCATGATAGAAGAAATGACCACTACCCAAGAGCAGCACGGCAGGAAGGCAGATGAGGGGTACTCTAACCTCACCAATTTCCCATGTTCTGGTCTCCTGCCAGTGCCCACCATTAGCTGAACCCAACTGGAATCCAGAGGGCTAGAATGCTCATGGGATGTAGTCTATACCAGTGAGCACCCCAGGACACAGAGGGAGTGAAGAAGAATGGAGAGTGGATCTGGAGGAGTGAAAAAGTCTAGCATGGCAAGTAAATATGTAATAGAGTGGATGATTAGAAGTTCCATGGAGAAAGATAAAGCAGGGTAAGTGGGATGGAGAATGTAGAGCAGACAGGGCATTGATACTTTACACAGGGTATTCAAAGGAGACCTCTGTGAGGAGCTGCATTTGATCAGAGGCCCATTGGAATTCAGAGATTGAGCTGTGTGTTGAACGAAGAACTTTCGCTGAGAAAATAGTTTGTACAAAGCCCCTGAGATAGACGCATGCATGACATACTCAAGGAATTATAAGGAGGCTAGCATGCTGGAGTAGAGCAAGAGGAGAGTGGGAGAGACAGGAGAGAGAGCTCATGTGTGGTGTTTTATGTGATTTTGATGGGAATTTGTGTGATTTTGGTTTTTATGTGATTTTGATGGGAAATCATTGGAAGGTTTTGAGCAGGGAAATGAACGATTCAGTGTATACTTTAAATGCAAAGCATATTTGTCTAAGCTGAGAATACATTGAAGAGGAGCAAGGGAGGGCAAAGGAAGTCCATTTGGAAAGCCATGGCAATAATCCAGGTGAGAGTTGATGGCAGCTTGGATTAGGTGACAGTTGAGGAGGTGTGAGGAATGACTGGATTCTAGATAAGTTTTGAAAGCAAAGAAGACTAGGCTTTCTGATGAATTTGATAAAGATTACAAGAGAAACAGAAGAGTTAGGAAAGACTTTGAGGCATTTGGCATAAGCAGTTAGAAAGATGGGGCTGCCAATGACCAAAATCAAGAAGACTAAAGAACAGGTTTGAGGTACATAAAACACTCAATAAATGATCACTGCTCCACCACCATCATTTTGTGGTAATACAGATGAAGCATGACTCAAATACCTTCACGCTTCCTTATCGGAAGCTTTTTTCCAGCTCTTAACAATCTGATCATTTGGTTCTATCTCATTTGCCCAGTCTGATATTTCTTGTTCTTCAAATTTATCATGCCGCCCTAGTTGGGAAACCTGTTCTATCCCTTCACATTTTAAGTGCACATTTTTTTTTCTTTATGTGGATGCCTTACTTTTGACCTACAGAGATGCTTCTCAGCTTTCAAAGTCTAACTCAGATATTATTTAATCCATGGAAATGTTTCTGATTATATCATTGCTGTTCAGCCAACAAGGCTACAAGAAAGATTTATAAATTATAGATGTTTGTAATATTCCTTATCCAAAGGTGAAGATTCTTGTTTGCTGAGCTAGGACAAGGAATTTTCTTCGGAGGGTCAGACATCAAGTAATTGGCAGAGCAAAAAAGAAAAGTATGGAATCCAGAGAGGCTAGACTTATTTATGTAATAAAGACCAGAGACAGATTGAAGGGGGTGTGGAAATGGTTGAGACTATACATGAGAGTGGAAATAAATTTTTGGGAGTCAGAGAGAGGATAGAATGGGGTGGAGAGAAAGAGAGAGAGAGAATGGAATGGCCATCATGCTTGTGAGAGCAATAGAAACTGAGAGGATAGAAAAAGAGAATTCCTAAAAAGTATTGCTGATGTTTAAGAATGTGTTTCCATGTTTTTTTTTTTTTCAGCTGAAGATACTGAGTGAAGATTGAATTACTTTCATTTATTTGCAGGATATCTGTCTCTTTAAATAAAACTCTGTAAGTAGACTAACCATGTGGAGTCCTAATTTAATATTATCAGGTCATCAGGGTGATTCCCAGTGAGAAGGTGACAGTGTAGAAAATAGTTAAATTTAAAGGTGGTGAGAGAGTAGCTATCCAGTGGACATCTTGGGATAGAGCCTTGGGTGGAAGTAAAGGGCTGTATAAAGACCCTAGGTTGGGAGTATGCCAATGTTTTTGAAAAATATTAAAGAGGACTAGGAGTGAGGTGGTGCCTCAGCATAAGCAAGAAGTGGAGAAGCTATAGATGAGTTAGAGATGTAATCGGGCCGGATCATATAGGTCCCTGTAGGTCATTGTAAAGATTTTGGCTTTTAATCTGAATGGGAAGTCATCAAGGTTTTGAGTGGAGGGGTGATATGATCTGACTCATGTTCTCAGAGCATCACTCAGATGAATTGAGAATAGACAATGAAGTGAGGATAAGCCTAAAAACTGAAAGAACAGTTAAGAGACTATCATATAAACCCAGTCACCCAGTTGTTGATTGCTCAGACCTTAGTGGTAACAGTGGAGTTAATGAAAAGTGGTTGGCTTCTGGACAAATTTGGAAGTAAATCCAGCAGGTTCAATGACAAATTGTTTGGGAGTCTGAAAAAAAGAGGAGAATTGAGGACAACTCCAAGATTTCAGGTCCTAGTAATTGGAAAGATGTGGATACTGTTATCTAAGAGCGGGAGGCTGCTAGTGGAATAGATTTTTGCTGTAGACGATGGGGTTGGTGAGAAGGGGAACATTTGTTCTCTTTTAGGATCAAAATCCATCTCGGATTTGAGATCCCTTAGTAAATATGTGTAGTACGCAAATAGATATATGAATCTGGGGTTTAGGAGAGAGGTCTAAAGGGAGATATAAATAATTTTGGAGTCATAATTTTAAATAGTTGATATTTAAAGCCATGAGCTTGGATGAACTTACTAAATGCATGAGTATGGATAGAGAAGAAAGAAAATAAGACAAAAGCTGAACTCAAAAGCACTCTAACTATAAGCAGTTGGGTCAAAGTGGAGGAAGCAACATGCCATATATTTCCTTCGCATTCCTTCAGATAATCTGGTGGGACATTTAATACGTGGTCAGTACTCAATACTATATGCTGCTTCTTTAGAATTTGATACAATAAAAATGAGCTATCCAACAGTCAGATAGAATAGCCAGAGATTTCAAATGATTGCCTTTATCCTCTCTGCTTTTTTCTTTCTTTCTTTCTCTGAGACAGGGTCTTGCTCTGTTGCCCAGGGTAGAGTCCAGTAGTGTGATCATAACTCACTGCAGCCTCAAACTCCTGGGCTCAAGTGATCCTCCTACCTCAGCCTCTTGAGTAGGTAGGACTAAAGGTGTGCACCACACCCAGCTAATTTTTAAAATTTTTGGTAGAGCCAGAGTCTCACTATGTTGCCTAGACTAGTCTCAAACTCCTGGCCTCAGGTGATCCTCCCACCCCAGCCTCCCAAAGTGCTGGGATTATAGGCAGAAGGCACTGTGCCCAGCTCTCTCTGCCTTTATTGCCTTTCTCCACCTTTTTCTGGTCCTACTTTAACAAATAAAATGTTTATTACAAATGCAGGTGAGGTCAGAACTGGTTCCATATGCCTTTTGAGTAATACTTTATACCATTAAAAATATAATTGTTTCCATTCTACTTCCTATTGTCCCCACTGATCCTGGTAAGACTTAAGAGAAATTCAAAGTCATTTCACCTGACAAAAGATTTAGATAACCTACTCTAAATCATTTCCACTGTGTCCTCCATTGGAGCAGAAAAAAAGTAATGCACAAACACCAAAATGATACTTGCAACTCTAATTTAATGAGTGCTTACTATGTGCCCAGCACTGGGCTAAGCACTTTCTTAGCACTTAGTGCATTATCTCGCTCAATTCTTTCCTCTACCAAATAAGGAAGGCAATATTAGAACAGTAATGGACCTCAGGAATGTCCAAGGGAAAATGGCCTATCTAATATAATAAACACTTAGAAATGTACTAGGATTGTTATACACCCATAATTTGTGTCTGGTGGATGAGCATACACAACCAGCACAGAAGACTCAAGTGGAAAGGTATAGAAATGCTCAAGAGAACAACAGAAGCAAGCTTCATACTTTGCAGAATTTTCCCATGGTGGCAGCGAGAGTTGGGCGATTCTTTGGCAATTTTTATGACCTCATGGGATGTGAAGACTTGAGAAGCCAATATCTTTAACTGGGAGCTTCTGGCTTTATCTCCCATTTTCTATAATGTGCCCATAATTTATGTTTCCATTTCCATAAAGAAAGTTTATGTCCTTTAGATGCTTTTGTTGGCATTTTTTCATCAACCATACCATCATCTTATTGTGACAACCAAGCAATTTCAATCCTCGTTCTATGAGTGAATAGAGGCTCAAGGTGCATAAGAAACTTGCTCAAGGTCACACAGGTACTAAGTAGGGGAGCTTGGTTTGACTTGGGTTTGCATGATTCCAGAGTCCAAGCTCTGAACCTCTGCTTGTATTTCCCCTCTAAAAATGGACTGTGAACTGGATATATCCTTGCAGATTCTGTAGAATTCTCCAGTTTCTATTCTCCAGTTTCTGTCAGTCAGTTACCAAATGAACAGAAAAATAACATGGAGCCATTTTCATCTTCAAGACAGAGTGAATTAACAATGTTCTTGTCTGCCCGATGTGCTAGTCATACCTGTTCCATAAAGATGAACATCACATGGGATCAGAAATGAAGAACCTCTACAGTTATTATTGGGGAAGCAAGATATAGGAGTTGCTATGTCTGACAGCTAAGATTTTGTAAGTATTTAAATTTAGAAAAGATGTAGGTAGAGAGAAATGGGGACTTCCTATTTACAGGAGAGAGAACATATGTAGAGGCAGGAAGAATATGTAGTGTAGTCAAAAAAAGCGAATGATCCCCTACTTATCGGTTTATCCTCAAAAAAGTAGCTTCCTGGGTAGCATGATTAACCCCTTTATCAAGTGAGGGCATTGATGCAAATGACAAAAGTAGAAGAGCAATGGCAAACAGGGCTGAGAGGTGGGCTATGGTTATATCCCACAGGACCTTGAATGTTAGGCTGAGGGCTGCCGTGTTCCCAGGCAGGTGATGGGACATCATGAAGAGACGAAGTACCTGAATGATATGATCAGGATTGTTCTGTAATCATAACATACAGAATGGATCCAGATTGGGAGAGAGGAGTTGACCAGGAAGACCAGTGGGAAGGCTGTTACAATAGTTCATATGGACTTATACAGTGTTGGGCTAAAAGTTTGCATCGTAGGTAATTGGAAAATGACTACTGAGGAGAAGATCACCTTTATGCCCATAAATATAAATGTCCCAAATTGAAACATGCTAGGAAAATTATGTAATATTCTATAACGCAGAATATAATGTTATTTAATTGGAAAGTTATAAAATTATAACTTCTTTCCTCTATGGCATACATTAAGTGGAATCTAGTGCCTTTTCCTCTACTTCAGAATCATGTTGAACACATCACTGGTCCTTGAAGCTGTCACTATGAAATCTTACCCTGTAGAGTTCAGTGTCCCTTTTAAGATTTAACACTCATTATAAATTAGTGTCAATGTCTTCATGCTGTTTACACTAATTGGAAACTGCCTCCCACATGAATCGATGTTTAGAATGTCCATTTTATTGCTTATACAACAAATGGAAAGTAACGTGGTCCTGGAGAAAATTGTTTATTTACGAAGTGCTGAAGTTAAGTTTTGTTTATCTAAAGTGTGGTAGAAAAATCACAGGACAGTAAGGCTTATGAACTGAAACAATCTACCATCGAGTTCTCTTTAATGACAAATTACTTACGAACATCAAATCTGTTTTCTCTGAAAGAAAGGAAAGAAGGAATAAAGGAAAAATTATATTTATTTGAAAATGAAGAGAAGAAAAATGTGAACATGGACTGATGCTTTATAATTCTCTTTCAGATTTGTTATTTCCCATTATCAGCTTATATAGGCTAATTTCAAACAGCTATCTTCCTGTCTATAGTACGGGGATGGTGCATTTGTAACATGGCAATGTGTCTTTAGATATAAACAAGCCTCCCACTATAGGCAAAGACCAAATGTGCCCTTATTGAAAAGCATTTTTTCAACGTCTCTGATGAGAATGACTGAAAAGATTGATTACTTTGGAAATAGAAGTCTGGAAGTTTAGGTCATGGTAAATAAACGTTTTCAAGCTTAAGGATTTGTAGTGAGTACATAAAGAAGAGATAATGTCCAACATTTATTGAGGAACCGTATAGAGAAGAAAACTCAAATTTGTTTTGTCTTAAAAAGAATTTTTTCCTATGCAGAATATTTTATTTCTCATTAATGCTGGCACCCACAGTTATGTTTACTTTATTGACAAATGAGATCAAACTGTTGGATATGCACATATTGTTCCCAAATGTGCTTAATTTAGGGTAATCATTTAGTGAATATTCAGTTTTCATTCAAAACAGACTGAATTCCATAGAGCAGTTAAGATAAACTCTCATTTCAAGGCTTTTCTTTATCCCTAAGGCACATATGAATGCACTCTAATACAGTTAATTCTTCCGAATCTAAACCTCTTGAAACATGTCTATATAGATAATTATAGAATTATCTGAGAAGCCTAAGCCAGAGCCTTAAAGTCATCTCTATTCCTGGCCTTAAAATACACTTGGTCACTGACTTCTGTCTATTTTGATTTCTGTAGCGAACAAACAGTA
Source organism: Cacajao melanocephalus (assembly GCA_963573385.1). Lineage (NCBI taxonomy): Eukaryota > Metazoa > Chordata > Mammalia > Primates > Pitheciidae > Cacajao > Cacajao melanocephalus. Next base: position 163,686 of record CAUYLG010028780.1, read on the forward strand.
CTGATTTTCTACACAATAGCTGTTTTTGACTTTCCTTCTTTCTTCTAAGAAAATTCCATCTTTCAATAAATGTAATTCATTACATAAACAGAACCAAAGACAAAAACCACATGATTATCTCAATAGATGCAGAGAAGGCCTTCAATAAAATTCAACAGCCCTTTATGCTAAAAACTCCCAATGAACTAGGCATTGATGGAACATACCTCAAAATTATAAGAGCTATTTATGACAAACCCACAGCCAATATATACTGAATGGGCAAAAACTGGAAGCATTCCCTCTGAAAACAGTCACAAGACAAAATGTCCTCTCTCACCACTCCTATTCAACGTAGTATTGGAAGTTCTGGCCAGGGCAATCAAGCAACAAAAAGAAATAAAGGGTATTCAAGCAGGAAAAGAGGAAGTCAAGTAGTTTCTATTTGCAGATGACATGATTGTACACATAGAAAACCCCATCATCTTAGTCCAAAATCTCCTTAAGCTGATAAGCAACTTCTGCAAAGTCTCAAGATACAAAATTGATGTGCAAAAATCACAACAATTCCTATATACCAGTAAGAGAAAAATAGAGAGCCAAATCATGAGTGAACTCCCTTCACAATTGCTACAAAGAAAATAAAATGCCTAAGAATATAACTAACAAGGGATGTAAAGGACCTCTTCAAGGAGAACTGCAAACCACTGCTCAAGGAAATAAGAGAGGAAACAAACAGATGGAAAAACATTTCATGCTCATGGTTAGGAAGAATCAATATCATGAAAATGGCCATACTGCCCAAAGTAATTTACAGATTCAATGCTATCCCCATCAAGCTACCATTGACTTTCTTGAAGGAATTGGAAAAAAAAAAAAAAAAAAAAACCTTAAATTTCATATGAAACCAAAAAAGAGCCCTCATAGCCAAGACAATCCTAAGCCAAAAAACCAAAGTTGGAGGCATCACATTACCTGACTTCAAACTATACTACAAGTCTACAGTAATTAAAACAGCATGGTACTGGTACCAATACAGAGATATAGACCAATGGAACAGAACAGAGGCCTCAGAAAAAATGTCACACATTTACAACCATCTGATCTTTGACAAACCTGACAATAACAAGAAATGTGGAAAGGATTTCCTATTTAATAAATGAAGTTGGGAAACTTGGCTAGCCATATGCAGAAAGCTGAAACTGGATCCCTTTCTTACACCTTATACAAAAATTAACTCAAGATGAATTAAAGATTTAAACATAAGACCTAAAACCATAAAAATCCTAGAAGAAAACCTAGGCAATACTATTCAGGACATAGGCATGGGCAAGGACTTCATGACTAAAATACCAAAAGCAATGACAACAAAAGCCAAAATAGACAAATTGGATATAATTAAACTAAAGAGCTCTGCACTGCAAAAGAAACATTAGAGTGAAAAGGCAACCTACAGAATGGGAGGAAATTTTTGGCAATCTACCCGTCTGACAAAGGGCTAATATCCAGAATCTACGAACAACTTAAACAAATTTTCAAGAAAAAAACAAAGAACCCCATCAAAAAGTGGGCAAAGCAAATGAACAGATGCTGCTCAAAAGGAGACATTTATGCAGCCAACAAACATATGAAAAAAAGCTCATCATCACTGATCATTAGAGAAATGCAAATCAAAACCACAATGAGATACCATCTCACACCAGTTAGAATGGTGATCATTAAAAAATCTGGAGACAACAGAAGATGGAGAGGATGTGGAGAAATAGGAATGCTTTTACACTGTTGGTGGGAGTGTAAATTAGTTCAACCATTGCAGAAGACAGTGTGGCGATTCCTCAAGGATCTAGATATAGAAATACCATTTGACTCAGCAATCCCATTACTGGGTATATACGCAAAAGATTATAAATCATTCTACTATAAAGACACATGCACACATATGTTTATTGTGGCACTGTTCACAATGGCAAAGATTGGAACCAACCCAAATGCCCATCAGTGATAGACTGGATAAAGAAAATGTGGCTCATATACACCATGGAATACTATGCAGCCATAAAAAAGGGTAACTTCATGTCCTTTGCAGGTACATGGATGAAGCCGGAAACCATCATTCTCAGCAAACTCACACAAGAACAGAAAACCAAACACTGCATGTTCTCACTCATAAGTGAGAGTTGAACAATGAAAACACACGGACACAGGGAGGGGAATATCACACGCTGGGGCTTGTTGGGGGTGGGAGACTAGGGGAGGGATAGCATTAGAAGAAATACCTAATGTAGATGATGGGTTGATGGGTGCAGGAAACCACCAGATCACGTGTATACCTAGGTAACAAACCTGTGTGTTCTGCACAGGTACCCCAGAAGTTAAAGTATAATAATAACAAAAGAAAATTCTATTTTTCTTCAATCACTTAGTGGCCATGTGCTTCAGGAGAGACTGGATGAATCTTCACTAGTCTAAGACAATATTATTCTTTCCACTCACCTTGCAAGAGATTGGTCCAGAAATGGGCATGTGATACAATTCTGGCTAATCAAACGAGGGGACATTTGTTAACAAAAGCATGTGGAATTAAATAGTGCCTTTTCTTTGGATCAGTGTTGATGAATCTGCATGTGACAATTGTATTCACAGCAGCCACATTGGGACCAGAAGGGAAGTAGGTCCAAGGGAACAAATTAGACTACAGAGAGAAAAATCAGTAAGATAATTGATCCACTAGTTTAACCAACCTAAGAATTTCTATACTGCGTAGCACTTTTTTATTGTTTAAGCAGTTTTAATTGGATCTTCCCTAACTTGCAGTGGAAAGTGTCTTAAGAGTTTCTATGTTTTTCTTTCTTTGAGAATTAGTCTCACTCTGTCACCAGGCTGTAGTACAGTGGCGAGATCTCAGCTCACTGCAATCTCTGCCTCCCGGGTTCAAGCAATTCTCTTGCCTCAGCCTCCTGAATAGCTGGAACTACAGGCACATACCACCAGACTCAGCTAATTTTGTGTGTGTTTGTGTGTTTTTAGTAGAGATGGGGTTTCACCATATTGGCCAGGATGGTCTTGAACTCCAGAGCTCAGGCAATCTGCCCGCCTTGGCCTCCCAAAGTGCTGGGATTACAAATGTGAGCCACCGCACCTGGCCATGAGTTTCTTAACCATCTCCCCTGAGTCTTCTCTTTCTTTTCCCTTATACTGCCTGAGCTCATCTTTCCTCTTTTGGATGTGTGCAATGTCCTCCTGATCTTTCTGCCTCCAAATCTTCTTCCAATTCCTTCTCCCACTCCCACCAAAATTATCATTCTAACATGTAGCAATCTATGAATCTATGTCTTTTCCCTAAATTCCAAATTTTACATACAGTTCTCTGTGCAAGGGTCCCAGCCTCAAGTCCTATATTCTCCCACATACACTGTGTTAACATGTTTACAAAACTACTTGTGATTTCTCAAATGTACCACGTGGCATACCTATAGCACGTTTATGCCTGTTTTCTTCTCTGATGAAATGGTCTTCACATCATGCCTATTAGGCACTTATTTTTCTTGACCTCTGATCATTCTTTTTCTATTAGAGTTACTCATTGCTTCTTTCATGCTACCATTTTACACTGTGCATCTAGTATTGTAATTATCACAATGCATTATGAATTTATGTGTGTTTCTACTTGTCTATGACCTCTTGAAGAAGAGATGCTTAGTTAATGATTATATCCTTAGCACCTCATATACATCTTAGCCATATGGTTTTTGAATGAAGGTAAAAAAAGAAGGGAGACAGGAAGAAGAGGATTCATGTATGAAGCCTGCCGTCAAGTGAAAAAAGTCTTGAGTACCTGAATGCCCTTTATGGGCTACTGTCTATGATCATGGAATAACAACAGAGTGGTAGCAGCAGTATCAGCATTGACATTGTGCTTATTGAGCATTTTATAAGCACAAAGCTAAATGTTTTACATATGATTTTTTTTCATTTAAGTTTTTTGTTTTTTGTTGAGTTTTGCTCCTGTTGCCCAGGCTGGAATGCAATGGCACCATTTTGGCTCATTGCAACTTCCGCCTCCTGGGTTCAAGCAATTCTCCTGCCTCAGCCTCCTGAGTAGCTGGGATTACAGGCATGCACCACCACGCCGGACTAATTTGATATTTTTAGTAGAGACAGAGTTTCTTCTTGTTGGTCAGGCTGGTCTTGAACTCTCGACCTCAGATGATCTGCCTGCCTTGGCCTCCCAAAGTACTGGGATTACAGGCATGAGCCACCATGCCTGGCCTCATTTAAGTTTTATAACACAATGAAGAATATTCTATTATTTAAAATCATCCTCTTACGACAGAAAAAGCCCTGAATCTTAACAATTCACTTCAAAGTAAGTGAGTTGCAGAGCCAGGATTCAAACCCACAGCTGACTCCAGAACTCTGAACTAAAACGCTCTTTCAGTAAACTGTAAGTATGCTATCCTCTATTTGTTTTAGACACATGTTGTTCATACCAGACAGTGGCCGGTGGGGGTGGCTGGGTGGGTATCTGAGCCTGAGCCCCTTAGCTAATGGCCTTTCTGTAATCTTGACTGTCTCTATCAAAACCTCATTGGAGAGAACTGGGATTTCTGAAAGACTAGGAACTATGAAGTGGTTTTACCTGGCAGCAATTTTTTCTGGCTCTCAACATGAAATTCCATGTTCAGTGTTTTTTTTTTTTTGAGAAGGACTCTCACTGTGTTACCCAGGCTGGAGTGCAGTAGTGCGGTGGCACAAAATCAATGTGCAGAAATCACAAGCATTTCTACACACCAATAACAGACTTAAAGAGAGCCAAATCAAGAACGAACTGCCACTGACAATTGCTACAAAGAGAATAAAATACCTAGGAATACAACTAACAAAGGATGTAAAGGACCTCGTCAAGGAGAACTACAAACCACTGCTCAAGGAAATAAGAGATGAAACAAACAGATGGAAAAACATTCCATGCTCATGGTTAGGAAGAATCAATATTGCGAAAATTGCCATACTGCCCAAAGTAATTTATAGATTCAACGCTATCCCCATCAAGCTACCAATGACCCTCTTCACAGAACTGTGAAAAACCACCTTAAACTTCACATGGAAACAAAAGAGAGCCCACATAGCCAAAATTCTAAGCAAAAAGAATAAAACTGGAGGCATCACACTACCTGACTTCAAACTATACTACAAGGCTACAGTAATCAAAACAGCATGGTACTGGTACCAAACAGAGATATAGACCAATGGAACAGAACAGAGACCTCGGAGGCAATGCCACAAATCTACAACCATCTGATCTATAACAAACCTGACAAAAATAAGCAATGGGGAAAGGATTCCCTGTTTAATAAATAGTGTTTGGAAAACTGGCTAGCCATGTGCACAAAGCAGAAACCGGACCCCTTCTTGACACTTTACACTAAAATTAACTCCAGATGGATTAAAGACTTAAACATAAGACCTAACACCATAAAAACCCTAACAGAAAACCTAGGCAAAACCATTCAGGACATAGGCATAGGCAAGGACTTCATGACTAAAACACCAAAAGCATTGGCAACAAAAGCCAAAATAGACAAATGGGACCTAATTAAACTCCAGAGCTTCTGTACAGCAAAAGAAACAATC